>JBAIZL010000001.1:192299340-192366840 GCA_036971475.1 Prosapia bicincta
TTTATTATCTTAAATATATAAAATAAAGCATATTTTTGATAAATATTTGTAAAAACAGTTTTAGATAAGTTCAGTAATGACAAAAACGATTTCAGAAAGTTTCCGTTGTAGCATTTGCGAACAATCAGTGTTTGAATCTTTGGTAAAATCAGTTTCCTGGCAAAGAATCGAAGTCAGAGTTCATATCCCTAGAAGCCGTTTTACATTTAAATTGAAATGTGGTATAAAAAGCAATACGCTGAGCTGTTTGAGTCGTTTAGCAGGTGTGCTAGTGGTTACCATTTTTGTTTATTTCTCAAAATTCATATAAGTACATCACTGATGAGAAATTTATTACAATTTTCTTCCACTATTTAACACTATTGATATGGTCTTAGATTCTTTAACGATTAACTGAATTAATAATTTGTTTGTATAATTCTTTTTAAGGATACATTTTTTAATATTGTTCGAAATAAAAATTCTTAGTATATTCAACATAAAAATGTATTAGGATACGTTATACTAAAACAAATTTAGAATTCTTATAGTTTTCAGTGGCGCTGGTTACTTTTGAACGGGTCATTTCAGAAACACCATAAGTCATTTTTTGGACTAAATGAGTTAAACACAGAATCGTGTGGTTTGAGGGTAAATACATCGTTTCCTTAAGAAATCCCATTAGTCAGGCCTCTCATTGTGGGTTAGATGACGAGAAGGAATTTCATTTGAATTCAGAAACACCTTAAGTCACTGACTTGTGGTGTTTCTGTATGAAACAGCTGACGCGGCGCGAACTGTCCATGTTCATGCAACAGCTGGGGATTTTGTTTGTTTGGAGGTTATGTTTGTATCTTTTTGTTGAAATACTGATCGTTGAAGTTACAGTGAGTATTTTTTTTGTTTTAAAAAATAGTTTATTGATTAAATAATGGGGTCTGATCTCACTATTATTCCAAAGAAAAGGAAAATAGGCATAGTGAACAGATCTAACTACAAGAGTGAAATTATAAAGAAAGCTCGTGTTGTTGGAAGTGCTTACAGAAACTACGCTGAGAAGGATATTCTTGAAAGAAACCCCGGAGAAAATTGCAAGTAAGTTGGATAATTATACCTTTTATGAGCATAGGCCTATTTCATATTAGGCTTACTATTTTTTTATGCAACCAAAATAATTCCAATATTTACTTATAATTTTGTGTGTGCGATTTATTTGTATTAGGCCTGCAACAATGTTATTCTGAGGGTTGCAGTGATTTATAATACGTATAATACATGCACAATACTTCCCCAAGAGAAATTTAGTCTTATTAATCAGGCATAATATTTTGAACAAAAAATGTTTTTATTTTCCTTAGCCCTTTAAATTTGTAGACTATCTTTAAAATAACCGATTTCCAAAGTTTTAGGGTCAAATTATCTAGGCTTGTTACATATAAGAAATAAAACGCTTTGAATTCATTGGAAATCTAAGTAGTAAACTCGAAAAATCAAATTTTGCCTAATCTAACTTAACCTTACTTAGTATATCATGACCAAATTTAAAACTGTTACTAATAGTTTTTCATTTGTTTTTAAGGTGCAGACGAAAGTTATTTGAAGTAATTAGGGAAGATGAACGACTAAGGATATTCAACAAGTTTATTCATCTTAAAACTAAAAACGAACAGGATTGCTATCTGCAGTCGTTGATGTCTTCTGCTCAGGTTAAACAAACGAGAAGGCGTAAGCCCACTGATCAGTCTTCGAAGCCAAAAAGAGGTACAACATTTGTATATGAAATATTAACACCGTCTGCAAAACACCAGGTATGTAAACTGGCTTTTATGAATATTCACCCTGTGACAAGTGACAGAATAAGAAGGCTGGGCATCTTTTAAAGATAGGAAATATCCCTCATGATGAACGTGGACGAAGTATTTCAGGTAATGCTAAACCCGAAAGTGTCATTAGCATGGTGAAAGAGCACATATCTTCTTATCCAACCTTTTGGGGTTTTGAGTAAATATCTCTCTTCCATCCAGTCAAAAGCACGTTTACTTCCTGTAAGAGACTACACATACGATGTGTTGCTTGTTAGTGGGCGAATGTCATTATCTATTTCTACTTATATCCACAATACTTTCCCATTCTCCATAGGCCATAGTAAACATATTAGCGAATCACCTTAAAACTACAAAAAACTGTGAAATATGTAAAAGTTTGTTAAAAGTAAATAAGTCAAAATTTTGTGTAGAAACGGTAACAACGATATTAAAAAAAATCATCGATAATTTACTAGGCCCTGCTTTAGCAAAAAATTTGTAACAAAAAAAGGAGTTTACCTGATGTAGACTGGGATGGACGGAGTTGACTGCCGGCTCCCGAGATACCTGGCCGCTGACAGCTGGACAAATGTCTCTGTCTTTAACGTAGAATACGGCTAAAGTAATTGAAAAAAGACATAGATTTAGATGAAATTATGTAGTAAAAATATGACAAATCAGACAAATGTCATTCTTAAACTAAATTCTTTTTAAAACAAATTCTATAATCAAAAGAGAGATATGTCAAAATTAACCTTCTGGAATATTTTTCGACAAAAAAAACCTCCCATCATCGTCATTATTTTCATTTTTGTTTCATACAGAAATACCACATTTTAGGAGGTAGAGACGATTTGAAAGGTTCAGGTAACATTTAGATATATCGTATTGAGAACTGATTTGAATGATTGAATTGGTTCCAACTAATATAGAGTAAGAATTTAACAAGAGCTTTTGTATTTTATATTTTACAAAAGGGTTAGAGTTTTTTAAGCAATAGGTCTAGTTTGGTACATTGTTAGATATTGAAATTATTCAAGTGAAGTGAATTCAAAAAGATTAAAATATCTGACTCCGGTTTTATTTATTCCTAAGCAACAATATAATGCTCACCTTTTATACTATTCGCTTATGAGATATGGTTTTATTTATTTGTATATATATATATATATATATATATATATATATATATATATATATGATGAATAGTTATTACCTGGAGTACATCCGTTCATTCTGAAGTGCATAAAATCGCAGTTCCGTCGTTTCGCTAGAATCTCATCTAGCATTGACGAGGTGAACCCAACAGCAGTAGTATAGCTCGCTCTCCAACTTTTTTGGGTTCACCTCGTTAATGCTAGATGAGATTCTAGCGAAACAACGGAACTGCGATTTTATGCACTTCAGAATGAAAGGATGTACTCCTTGTAATAACTATTCATCATATTTTTCCGTCCGTGAAGGAATACGTATCAGCATAATATAATGTCGGGACTTGCAGATAACTCAAAAGATTCGAAATGAGAAAGAAAAGCTTAAATAAAACATTGTTTTAAGCCCCACAGGTCGTAAATAAATTTTATGGCTATGTGAAAAATCTAACTTCTCAGCCACCATATAATAGCCTATAATATCAAACTGTTTTATTTGACTGTAACTTTTAGAAGCCTTTTGTCAGTTATTCATCTCTTCTACGACTGTCTTCTTAAACAATCGAAAGTTTGAACAGATTAAATTCACAATTTAGATACCTCCTGGTTTCCACAATAGAGGATACCCTATATGGTGTTTACGACCCTTCACAAGTTGTAATCTATGCCTGTAACTCAAAACAGAAAATTGTATATATTTGCTTTAACGCTTTCTCTAATTAAATCGTTTTAATGTTCTACGTAGATAAATTAATTGATCATAGAACATTCAACACACACACACACACACACACACACACACACACACACACACACACACACACACACACACACACACACACACACACACACACACACACACACACACACACACACACACACACACACACACACACACACACACACACACACACACACACACACACACACACACACACACACACACACACACACACACACACACACACAAACATACACACACACACACACACACACACACATACACACACACACACACACACACACACACACACACACACACACACACACACAAACATACACACACAAACATACACACACACACACACACACACACACACACACACACACACACACACAAACATACACACACACATACACACACACACACACACACACACACACACACACACACACACACACACACACACACACACACACACACACACACACACACACACACACACACACACACACACAACCTTTCTCAATCAAACACCCTCTCTTACACACCGAGAGGAAAGAGCGGGTTGTCTCTGTTGTGAGTGGGCAAAACGCCAGAGTCGTACCCTGAAAAGTTATTAATATTTGACCATGACTGTCATTTGTTGATTTGTCGCAGTCACTTTTTCTACTCATTCACGTTATGTGTGAGTGGTTGATTTGTGACAGTTTTCACGACAGTGACAGTGTTGTGCAGTACACGCAATTTCGCACTTTGTATTTTGTATTTAATTTCTTAAGAATTTACAAAAAATGAGCTTTCAGCAAACGGTGTGGAATGCCTGCCTGTAATTGGCACATAAAGAGCTGAGTCAATATTACTTGATACCGGTACTAAAGTCGCTGATTCAAGTCTGGCGCTGTCGCTAGAATCACCGATCCGTTAAAGTCACTGAATCGTCCATTGTTTATACAATTTCCTTTACTATTTTGTTAATGTAAACAAGCTATATCTTTCTCTTTTAGCAAACATTGGTTCTTACATTCGAAACGTCTTAGAATTGTTTCTATTACTGAATTGATTATAATTGTGTTAATAAACATTAAATATAACCAGAAGCTTGTAGGGGCAAATGTCCCTATTCATATTGAAACATATTAAAGTACACAGTAAAATAAATATTGTAAACATTAAAACTTTAAAGGCTATTAACAAAAACCTGTGCACATAACCTTTAACACTGTTAGAATACTTGTTTGTTTACAAATGATAATCATTGGTTTTTCATTGCAATGCATATACATAACCTGCTTTTGTACTATTAAAATATTTCTTTGTTTACAAATCATACTCCGCTGTTTTTTATTGCAATGTATTTCTTATGGAGAATTTTAGTAACTTTAACTACCTCAAAACACCATAAAAGTTGTAAATTTATAAAAACGTAAATTTTTCTTGCTCCTTCTTGTCAATAACTTTAATTCGAGCCATCTGCCAGCTCTGTACAACCTTCCAAGCTCCCATAATATTTCTCTCAAAATTCGGCTTACAAAATTATATTTATGGATTAAGAATTTCGACAATATTTAAAAGTATAAATTATATATTGAATGCCAAAAAGTTTCACAGATATCACGTCTGTATTCGTTACACTCAAGTCGCCGTTGTTATACCGTTATCAATTAAAGACAATTTCTAATATTTAACATTATTTTAAAATAATAAAATAAATTTTTAACTGCATTAATTATCACCATGAGTAATATAATATGGTTGACTACTAACCTAAGAAGTTAACAATTCAAGCTAACCTCTCACCCACGGACTGAATCTAGGTCAGCACTCGCAGCAACTCCGATCTAATTACTCTTGCAGCGTTACAGAGGTATTGTGCCAGGACGTCATTTATACTGCTGCGGTACAGCTACAATTAAACAGGTGTAAGCTCTGTGTTTTGTGTAAATATCCTACTTAAAATTAATCTCAAGGGAATACTGTTAATGGAAAAATGAAATAACTTAACAAAACTGATGATGCCGAGTGATATTAAAAAGTAGAAAACTATTAATTTTTCGTCAGGTTTTAATGCGGTCAGTTAATTTCACCACTATCTCAACACTGTGCAATACTGTGAAATAAAGAATTTAGGACAGAAACTATCTGGAGTGGAGTTTTGGGAAGTTTATGAGAGACATATAGTCGTCAAAAAGTGAATGATTATAGAGTGTGCATAAGTTTTCAAATAAAGCATAGGTGTGGAAGAGTTTGGTGTTAAACATAGGAAAAGTACCAAGTACTAGAAGGCGAACCAAGAAAGAGCGACTCTCTAAAGGCTAAAAATTATCTTTTTTTTTGTTTTTTTACATGTTTTCAAAATAGTTTTACATATTTTTGATCATTCGGAAGAATTATTCTTTTACAATGAACGCTGACAAATAAATGCTGAAGGCGTGTGTAAAATAAACTGAAAGTATATATATATATATATACAGTAAACTCCCGATTATCCGTGGGCGGATTAACCGGTTTGCGGATTATCCGGGGTCTGCCATTGTTTTACAAATATCCCATTTTTATTCCAATCAGATTCATGTGTTTAAATTTCTAAACGGTGAATTACGACGTAAATACATATAAGGCTTAATAGAAGTTAAGATGAAGGGAATAGATATGTAAATATGTACGTACTAATTTTTACATTGAAAGGGAAGCATCCCGACGCGGGCCAGCGAAATAAAAGGGGCGAGCAGACTACTGTATATGAGAGACAATGTCAAAATGTTTGGACGCCGGAAAACCTAATGTGTATTATAAGATTGTAAACAAATGCCAGCTAATCTCGGCTATAAATAGTCTAGGACGTGACATAGGCATTATCCATGTCTGTCATATACATTATCGATCTTTATGGCTTAGTGACACACGTGACACAAGTAGACACTGTGCGACAAAATGGTTCTCAAGAAATTTAGATCGCACATTAAATCTAATCAATGCTCACAAAAAAAAAACACACGAAAGTGACAGATTTTTTTGTTAAAAAGTGAAAGTATTATGTGTAAAGGAAATTACATATGTACATACATACTTACTTTTGACATATACGTATGTACGTATTGTAAATAGTTAGACATATAAATGTACATGTTATAATTCGTCAAATACATCATTTTAAATTATTTTCTGTATTTATTTTGTCCTCTGAAGATTATTTGTGAATTGAATTAACCGGGGTCATTATTTGTGTAACTTATGGTAACTTAATCGATTATCGATCGTTTTGCGTATTCTTTGTTCATAGCAGATTATCCGGGGAATTTGTTATCCGGCGTTGCCGGGCCACCCTATTCCACGGATAATCGGGAGTTTACTGTATATATATATATATATATATATATATATATATATATATGGTGAAATAAAATAATTTTCATAAACAAGAATATACGAGTATTACTTCGCTTTATTGTTGATTGAAGCTTTTAGCTAATTTACATTATTAGCATTTTCAAAATTTATAAACCACTGTCCAGTTATGTGACTAGAGTAAGACTTTGAAATTTTTCTTGATAAAATGTATATGTTTAATAAAAGAACAAATATTTTATTCTTCTATGAAAGTGGTTTTATTAAACATATATATATATATATATATATATATATATATATATATTTATTTATTTATTTATATATATATATATATTTGAAATGATAAGTTGCATCTTATGTAATGTTAAGCTATAATAAATAACATGTTACTAAATTTTAAATGCTTACTTTAATTATTTAGCAACCTATGAACAAGAACAACATTTGCGTATCAAAGCATCGTAACAGTTTTTTCTATTAAAACGTCATAAGCTAAGCCCCCCAAATAAAACTTCAGAGTAAGCTACTATGGCCCGTCAAGCACTCTCCAACATTCCCCTTGGCTATTTCATATCTGGACTTCCCCTAACGTAGCCGGCATTGTATTCACGCTACACACCAGTGTAAGACTCGAGGGTATACTTAGAAAGGTGAATGGAAAAATGTTTCAGCGGCACTTTAAGTCTGAAATAAAATTACGCATAGAAAACGTCATAAGAGATGTTCCGTCATGGAGATGACTTTAGTCAGAAGTAGATGTAGTATTTAAAAATATTGACTATCCAAATGTTACTCAATTAAGATATTTATGTTTTTAAAATATGCAGAAATTGTTAGTCTTTTATTTTCCCAAGCGACACTTTAAAATATCCTTTTAAAACTCAAAAGTGATTGTGAAGTACATAAACACGTGATAAGGATTTTCCTCTGCAACAGTGAAGTAAAACAAAATATCAGGCCCGGCTATATTTATTTCTAAAACGTGCTTGGTATAAAAATATATTGCCATTTTACGATGTCCAAACAAATTTATGACCCCATAAACTGTTTACAACTGTATATGATGGAAAACGTTGATTCCAGTTGTATCCTTTAATTTCTGAGATGTGTTGCTTTTCAAATCAATGATGATCTTATCTAAATATATTCATGTACATTTTTTATTGCTAAAAATAATAACAGATTAAGCGTTCTACCCTAACTTACCATTTTTAATTCTTCATTTTTTTTGGTAACATTAGTATATTGTTTATGTAGGACATAAAATTTCTATTGTGCGTTTTGATTATCCATTTTGACCTTATATATAACCAAATTAATTTCTAGATATATTCACGTTTGTAAATGCATCGCTTCGTAAATTAATCTTAAACTAGATATTTGATACTAATTTATATTCAGATCAATAGAAATATCCATCTGAATTATATTTTAATTGCCCTACCAACCGCAATGTTAAAAGTGATTTGTGAAAAAGTAGCTTATTGTGTGATGTAGGTGAAATGTAATTGTAGAGATAAATGAAATCGTAGAATGTATTGAAATGTACAATTCAGTGAAATGGCATGAACATTAAATTGATTATTTTCATGTTTTTCTTTCTTTAAATAATTTTTTAAATATTTTATAGTCCCTGTTAAGATTTAATAAAACTCAGATTGTTTTGATTAAATTCCTTCCATCAGTTCTCAGTCTCCGTGTATACATCTTGTTCAAATTTACAATCATTAGTAAAATACCTTTTATCTATTCACTGAATTTCAAATTCATTTTTTAAAACTTTCAGTGGATGATAGTTGATGCTAATACAGTTTTTTCAAATAATAATTTGTTAACTAAATTTAAAAAGGTTAGTGTGTGTAAAGAATGAATGGACGAAAGGCTCTGGTAGGGATGATTGAAGAAGAGTGGTAAATGTGACTGAAATGGCTCCCAAGCCATGTCGGGATTGAAGAAAATGATCGCGCAGACCAGCTAGAGAAGAAAGGTAACACCTTGTCACAGGCTGACAATCCTTATCTCTATTTTAGCAAGAAGCCTGATTGAATCTACTATCAATGAAAAAAGAAGGAAAAGCCAAAAAGAAATGAGCGCTAGAAAGATATGGAGGGATCTGGTGCACAAAGTGCTAATGCGAATTGCACAGCATTGCAAGATGTGGATGACCGAAGCAAGCATTATCTCTACTTGGAAGCTAGGGGGAGAGTGGCAGAAATACCAAGATCTGGCATTGGATAAAGTAGTAAGTATAGTATAATTGAAATATCCTTATTAACGTTTCTACAGAAATTTAACAAACTTTGAATTATTTTACAGTATTGTGTAGTTTTGTGGTGATCAAGTAATATGATTTTACTATCGGCTATGAAGGATAGGAAAGTATTGTAAATATAGGTGGAATTAAGATACATATAGCCACTAGCAGGGAATACCATTTGTGTAAGGTGGCGTGTCGGAAGTAAACGTACTCTCAACCGAATGGAAGAGAGGATATCCAAAAGCGGGAAATGAGGGAAGTAACCATACAACTGAAAATTATACAATAAACTGATAACCATAAAAATAAGAGATATGTTTTAAAATGATGTATCCTAAGACAGTCATACATTTTTAGGTAAAATTTAAAATATTGTATTTATCCAAATGTTGAAAGGTGTGCGTAAATAGAATTAGATAAACAAATTATTAATTATTTATTCATTATATAATTCTAGGCATTATCAATAATATTAAAGTGTAGGAGACAATTTTATTATCAACAATTTTTCATCAGTGGTATACTTTTGTCAATTTCGAGAAATAAATAAAAGTGGTCTTGCACACCTGCTCAACGACTCAAACAGCTCGGCGTATTGCCTTTTATACGACATTTCAATTTAAATGTTAAACGGTTTCTGCGATATCAATTCTGACTTCACGTCTTTGCCAAGAAACTGGTTTTACCAAAGATCCAAACAGTGATTGTTAGCAAATGCTGCAACGGAAACCTTCTGAAGTCGTTCTTGTCATTTCTGAACATATGTAAAACTGTTTTTACAGATACACAACTAAAATATGTTTTAATTTTATACATATTCATGGCATTAAATTGTAGAGTTTTCAATGGTTGTTCATTTATTACATTTAACTGTTGCAAGGACTCAAAATACATAATCTATCCAGAAATTCATTCTAAATTTTAAGGTAGGGTACCATAAGAATATTCTTAGTATTAATTTAACGAGTAGTAAACAACTTATACGTTGAGTCTATCATTTATTAAAAAAAATAAAGGATTTCATTAAAAACTATCAAATAACGAAGTTAATAATCATAAAATATAACCTTACACCTTTTTCTTTGTAGCTCTAAGTTTATACAAAAAAAAAAAATAATTATTTGAATAAATGACATTAATATACCTGTACATATATTATAAAAGTTAAGTCTTTTACCTTGTACATCTGTTAGCACACACACCATAGTAGACATGAAAAATCTGGAGTACAGAGCCACATAGAACTTATAACTATATTAATTTATTATTCCTAGAACATTTAACTTTTTGTCTTACGGGTGAAAGATGGCTTCAACTAAATTCGGCTTGTCTGCATGATCGTCGTAAGTCTGAGTGTGGTTGTTGAGGTGATGCCGATATCTGGGAGTGGTGGAGTTGTATCTGACACTGATGGTAACACCACCCACTCGGGCGGGAGTCACGAGTTCGAGGTTAGATTCGTGGGAGTGTGGTCTTAACATACTTACTGAAGATTCTCCTCTTTTAGTATCTACTCTGTGTTCTTTCACAAATGGGTTACAACGGGGAGCTGTCAACGGGGAGCTGTGAGACAAGCACTCCTTTATTTCTTCCTAAATTTTCCACAAAACACACTGACTAATGTTGTCTGATCATCCATGGAAAGAGCTTGTTACGTCGATGCATGATCAATAGAAGCTGATTACCTCATTCGCGGAAGGGATACTAACAGCATGGGCATATAAGAAGGGGACACGCGAGAGGTTGGCCGAAACGAAGGATAAACCCAGAACCGGAAGGCCCAAAGGGCAACGAAAGCAAAGATGGTTCACTGTTCAGAGGTAAACGTCGATGTTGCTAATTGTAATAGAGAGGATTAAAACTTAAATTAAGTTAAACTCTCATTTTACTCCATGAATCCAAGTAACTTCCTAAACGTCTGTATAACAACGCACCAAAAGCCAGTGGTTAGTGGGGAAAAACTCCTTAAAATTAGGTTTTGTTCCCCTCACTATCAACATTTAGATTCGTATACATAGAAAATAAAACTAAAATCATTTCTTGATAAATCTATCTAAAAATAATCATTTACGGTCTAAAAATCACACACAATTTTATTCTGATATTTTTAGTTTGGTTTATTGGTCCAAGAAAAGTACACACACATTTAAATTTATAAACTGTTTAGTAAAGTTAAATATGTTTAATTTTAATGGTTGTAACTAAACAGTGTAAGAATCTAAACAGGCATTTAAAAGCAAAACATCGACACCAAGGTAAATAATGGAAAAAAATAAAAATAAACAGGTAAGTAATTATAAAGTTGTATACAGTATTAAAAATTGAAAGTGTTTAAGAAAACGGGAAAAATCCTAATATTAGTCTAGTACTGTATATAAACTTTATATAATAATGTAAGAATACAATCTATAGCGTAACACGAGAAAATATATAACATTTTATCACTTGAAAGTTACTTTGACTAGAATTCCGTTTGCGTTTTACATATTTAGAAAACCAGCAATTCAAATTGAACTTTATTATATATAAATTAAGAGATAATCCTGAAACAAAGCCCTACTTTTGGCCAGCTTGAGACGATTTCAGCATTAAATAACGCTCACAACTGTAACACACTTGAGGGAATGCTCCCATGGGGAAACGGATTCGAAATTGAACCAAAAAATGTAGTTTAACGGGAACTAAATTTTTAATGTAATTTACCTACTGATGATTTTGAGAAAAGGGTTTTAATTTAGAAATGTTTACCTTTTGACTAATTTTCTATAAAAGTTCATACACTATAACCACACATTTACCCTCGAATTAGAAGAAAACAATAAAATAAACTTTCTAGATCATGGCTTAGTGCATAATATCACTAAGCACAACACTAGACATAATTTCAAAATATACAGAAAACCAACAACTACAGATATGGTCATACATAATACATCTAATCACCCCACACAACACAAACACGCTGCATTTAATCATGTGTTACATCGCTTAATAAATATACAAATGCTACAGAAAGACCACGACGAAGAATGTAATACCAATAAATACATCGCTCAACAAAACGGCAACCAACACACACTCATAGACAACATACTCAGGAAAATAAAACATAAACACCATCAAACGGCCACGCAAACACACCACACAAAAACAACAATTACATATCCCTCACTTACCACAACAAAAACACACACAAAATAACCTTTTCAAAAAGAAACTGACATATACAAACTCTCAAGTATTTACAAATTAACTTGGAGCGATTGTCCCAACTATTACATCGGTCAAACCGGCAGGTCATTTTACACACGCTTCGATGAACACATTACCCAAACAAAACAAACAAACCCTAAATTCAGCTACGCAAAACACCTAAAAAACACCCAACACACATACCGACATACACACTAATTTAAATGTTCTACACACATTAAAACATAGTAAAAAACTAACAACCTTAAAAACATATGAAATCTACAAACACTACGCAACAGACAGGGAAAATCGGGAAAAACGATCACACACACTTTGAAGCCAATACTCTTTTCCAGTACATGACACAAGACGCGTCAGCAAGTAAGCAATTACGTATTCTCTTAGTTAAGTAGTTTTAAATTAGAGTAATTTTTTATAGTTGGTACTTAGATATATCTGTTTACACAAAATATACATTTAGAATGGTTTAAATATTATTCAGAGCTATAAAATCGCATAATCGAATAGAATTATGTAATACAGCAACAAAGTTTAGGGTATATACAGAAAATGTACTGTAAAAAAATGTACAGAAAAATATGCAGAATATTTATTAATAAGTTGACTATTATTATGTCTTTATTTGTTACACAATTTTTTATAATTATTGTTTAGATTTGTGCAAGGGTTATAAGAACACGGATGGATTTGGTTTTTAAATTGTAATTAAAATACCATTATTAACTCTAATATTTATCTCCAACACATTTTGACGGATTGTTTTGTAGTATAGAGTGACCAACTAGTAATACCACTATCGATTGTACAATTATTTCACAAAATCCGTATTATTCAAAAGTTCAGTCAATTATAAGTTAGGGACATGAATTCACTAGTAGAGGATATTGTATCGTGTTTGTGTGGTAACTTTGCCAAGTAGATCTGTTCTTAAAGTGGAGTAGGTATTTAGTTACAACGTGTAACTGGAACTATAGAAATACAAAATATATTTTAAAATTATTTATTCGAATTCATACATTTTTAAAATCACTTACAATAGTTAATTTAAATAATGTGGAGGAAATATATTTCTAAAATAAGTAAAGTTAACAAATTATTAACGACTTTAATCATTAAAAAACCTTATACCATATAAATAGTACTAAAGCGTGGAACAATACTTTAATATCTATATTTTCCTTTAGCTGTGAACATTTGGCAATTTCCAGAAATAAATCACAATGGTAACCACAAAGTCTGGAGCACCTGCTAAGCGACTCAAACGTCTCGACGCATTTCTCTTTACATGGCTTTCCAATTTAAATGTAAAATGACTTCTGCGGATATCGATTTTAACTTCACTACTTTGATCACTGAACAAAATACCAAAATATTCTGCAAACAAAAGAATGTGTACTTTCTAAATAAATATATATCTTTTTGTTGTTACACATACCAAACAATTGAAAAACAATTTGATTAGTCCTAAAAAATTGGCTCCATAAGATACATTAATTGTTTTCTATATTTCCCGACATTCAAGTTCACATGTTATGCTTTTATTGCGTGATATAGTTTTGAAATACATAAACCCAACGCATTACAAACCCAAAGCAGCAGATCAATAAAGCCCTAAACCATAATGCATTTTGTGATGCTTATTGAGAAATAAGATGTTTCATACTTTAGACATATATCTCACGCACTTGTATTACAATATCAATCTAGTTCATAATATGCAGATACCTTAGGTTTGTTTGGAATGTGTTTCATACAGGTTTACATGTGGTAAGGCTTGATCCCTTGCACTCTTGCACTTGCGCTGTACTGCATTACTGCTTTAAGTGAACGGATTCATGCATGTTACTAAGAGAAAAGAAGTTGGGAACGGAATCGATGATAGTTCTCCCTGATACATTTAACAAATATTTATATAGTCCAATCATAACTAAATCTATATTGTCTATATAATATAATAAATAGACTGTTCCAAGCAAGGAGCGTCAACCCAAGCTTACATTCCGCCCACTTTCAGTAGAGCCAGAAATCTGATAAATAATAGCCACTAGCGACAACAAAAGTCTGAAGATTCTGAGTACAGGTAAGAAATGGGAGAGCCTTGCTAAAGGGGGACCAATCTCAAGATACCTGGAAAGAAGTGAATCTGTGGCTCGCTTCGTCTTACCCAACGGGCATGACTACGTGTAAGTGCATCAAGGGCATGTATGGTTGTTGTCGTTAAAACCAACCCATTTAATTCATAACTTTTTTGCCTTTTCATCTCGTAAATCTGTCTGTCTGATAGATCTTCTTGATTTTGTAAGGAGGACGTAAACCTAAAGCTTATTTCCGGAGGTTTAATCCACATTTTTAAAGTATTTTTAAACGCTAGCTTGTAAAAGACGTTTGCCGCTAACATGACACAATAATTTCTTGACTAAAGCTTTAGTCAAACCTTATCAACGCAGATGCAGAATCTGTTATTGCAACAAATAGGATCTTTCATCGCCACTTCAATATTGATCGACATGAAACAGTTTCTAGCCAAGACACGTCGTTAAGGAGGGCCAGAGCAAAAATAAGTAAAACGATTGCATCAGGGTCTGTAGGAACTGTGTAGTCGGGCGAATATAGAGTGACAGCGGCATCAATCAGGAGCCCGATTTGATCTGCCCGGATTCTGTTTGAGAGCTTAACTTGAGCCGGGATTCGGTGATTCTGATTAGTGATGACCGATATGTCAGTATAGTTAATGAGGAATGAAGTTTGGAAAACAAGCGAAACTTTCGTTAATGGGAAAATGAAAATTCATAAAATGTTTATGAAAAACCTCTCCAGTCTTATAAGGTTAGAGTGTGATTTGCATTTGCATGGTCTTGAGTAATGGGAAATTGGTTTTCAGGGAAAAAAGGTGTTACTTTTACAGTAGAGCTTTAGATGCGAGGAATTAAGAAGAGAAATTCAGAAGGTTAATTCAATCCAACAAGTCACTTTGTGGTGAGTTTCACATTAATTTCTGTGAAACCTGTATTAAGGCAGATGAGTGAAACCTGTCTCACTAGATGAGTGATATAATTTTCACATAAATGCATGTGTCTAATCAAAAGGTAAATTGTGATTTTTCATTGTGTAGCAATAAAATAATTTTCAATTTTCGTGTTGCACCCTTGAGCTGTTTAAAAAAAATTCTCATTTTTCGCTTGGGAAAACACGACTTACTATTATTTTTCAGCAGTTTGCTCTGATTGAACTGATCTAGATATTTTTTCACGCGTCTGGTGAAAAACAACACTAAGTAGTTGCTTTTTGACAAGTTATACCTTATAAGAACGTAATAATAAAATTTTATAATTTTCCAAATCAACTTTTTACAGCTAATTTTAAAACTGTTTGTATTTTCCATATATGTAACATGTATTATAGAGTCTTAATAGCAAACAATATTTTTTAAAATTAATAGGTTTGAGTTCATTACATTTAATAACAAATACTCTCTTGTTTTCTTAGAAATTAAACTTCTGGTCTGAAAGAAAGCAGGTGTAAGAACGTAGATAATTTTTACAGATCTGATTACTGTGTATTGTTCTTCGTTCCAAACGTTTTCAACGCAATTACTGCTAAATGTTTCTCATCAATCACACTGCCAGAGGTTGCTTTCTTTGCAATTTATCAACTTTATCTTCGGCAAGTGCTTTTTAATGTTTGTTACTTTGTATGATAAATCAAAAATAATTTCGCCACCTTACTTATAAATCGGATAAGGGTTTTGTGAATACCTTTAACGATCGGTTAGGAATTTAGAACTGTTGATTAATTATTTTAAATAAATAATCACATATTTAATTAAATAACTTTTGAAAATTTAATATCTGAAGTTGTAGATTACTAGTAATTCAAGTATTAGGACAGATACGGTAAGTTTTAAATTAAATACGATAGTAATAGAAAATGCAATATTTACGAGATTATAACAAGATTATATTTAAGGGGTTAAATAATTATTTGTTGGAAATACGATAGAACTTGAGGGATATACGCTTCTATTTGGAGGTAAGAGATCGCTTGAGAAAATACTGTAACGAATCAGAAGTTTCGATATCAGTTAGGGGAGAATTTGAAACAAGAATGAATTTTTGGGAGAGAATACAAAATATGGGGAACATGGTAATACTTGGGGAGATATCATGTCACGACAAAATTTAAAGAGATCAAATAGGGCTTAAAAGATTGGAGAAGTATGATAATATCTGAAGATATAGGTTATAACTTTGTACAAATAGGATACACATTGTGAGAGGAAACGGTACTTTAAAGATGTAATAACCATCGAGAGATAAGATAATCTGTTTGGGTCATACAATAATACTGTTTACAGATACGATTGTAAAATTAACCTTATAAGGGGGGTTACCACGTGTGAGAAATACGAAATCCGAAATATGATAATAACACACACACACACACACACACACACACACACACACACACACACACACACACACACACACACACACACACACACACACACACACACACACACACAAACACACACACACACACACACACACACACACACACAGACAGAGAGACAGACACACACACACACACACACACACACACACACACACACACACACACACACACACACACCCTCCCACACACACACACAGACACACACACACACACACACACACACACACACACACACACACACACACACACACACACACAGATATTCACACAGAAATGCATATTAGTATTCTAAGCATTAATTTAATGAATTTGGAAAGGATAAATAACATTGGAGAGATAAATTTTTCTTCGGCTAATAAAGTAAATTTACTAATTTTAAAAATTGGCTTTCTGTACTATCACTTGCTTGTAATGAAAAGTATGTAATTATTTCATAACATAAATCTAAATATAGCTTTAATCAAATAAATAGAAGTTAATAATAATTTTATAGCTGTAGTTTTAACGAATAATAATTGTGTTATGGATAAATTTGTTTTAATAGGAATATTAAGTTTGAACAGAAATTTTAAACGAAAAGAATAAGTTTGGGGATTATATAGAAAATAATAATTTTATTAATTATCTTTTTTGACTTATGATAAAAAATTAATAATGGTAGGCAATATTGAAAATATGATGAATTAAAATTTGGTAGGGAACGTAAGTTGACTAATTATATTCTGTAAAACATAAAACTATAAATAGACAAATTATAAATTAAACTCTAAAAAAATGAATTTTAGTATATTTCATAAATGAAACATAAATTAAAAAATTCTTTTACAAAAAATGAATTATTTAAATATATATTTGTATTTCTGAGTAGACATTATACAGTATTTTAATAACTTTAACTATAAAAATATAGATTTTTGTTTTATGAATTTTAATAGAAATAATATTTAGTAATAAATAATTAAGTGAAATGAATTAAAACAGGTAAGGTTAGTAATGTGGTAATACTTTACTATACATTCATCAGTTATAAAACTTGTTACAAATATTTAGGGACTTGTGGAATAAACTAGGATTGTTAAAATAATTTAGGGATTGATTATGCCAATAAAAGAATTATTGAAAATATAAATTAAATGGAATTTGTTTTTGTAAAATACCCTAAAATTCTAAATGTAAATCCAATTGATAATTAATATATATAGAAATAACACAAATGTACTGTAAATTAAATTACTAATTATTTCTAAAGTTTTATTCAAAATGAAAAGTTGTTATTTTCCAATTATCAGGATTAGCTTATTTATATAAATTAGGATTGACTAGTCTCAAAATTTAAAATAGTCCGTGACTCAGATAAAAGCCTAAAAGTCCTATAGGTGGGTAATTGGTTTTATTATAATACAGGAGTTCTTCAGAGAGATTTGTTTCTTGAGATACAGGTTTCGAACCACAGTTCGAACTACAGGGATAAATCATTACCTTTCTACGGACAGGGTTTGGTGTAACATCGAGTGGGAGACTGTAGATGAGTTGACCGTAGGTGAGCTGAGATGGTTGTTACATGTAAAAGGATGAAAAACTCCGTACGTGTGTGTGTGTGGGAAAAGTGAAACGTTTTCCTGCTAAAACTTTATTTACAAGTTTGAAATACATTACTCTATACTTTGAACAAATAAATATATTTGTTCAAAGTTTTCCGCTATTTGCATTGTTATTATGCTATACTCAAGAAAACACCTTACTTTATGACAAAACTACTATAACTGATTCTATAACAGCTTTTCCAACCTTTTTGTTGTCGCTGGCTCCCTGCAGTGACGGTTAATTCACCGGTACCCCCTACGAGCTAAAACCATATCGGAATATATTTGAAAATTTATTTTACATATAACAAAGAACTAGGGATTACAATTTTGCAACACAAACAGTGTCTTTTAAGTCAATTAAAAACTACCGTAAATTATGAAATCCTAAAACAATATTATAATAGCATGTCAAATGTGTCTAATTAGTTCAGGCACTTGTAGATGGAAGTTGGCTTGATACATAGTGACCGTTTGAACGTATTTCGGTGAAGACAAGGTAACATTTCTTTTATTGTTCTTTAGATAGGATTTATATATCACTTTCTCTATATGTACTTAAACAAGAATATTACTTGGTATTTATACTTGTGTAAGTACATATAGTGAAAGTGATAAGTGAAAACAAGAAAACATTGTTGCAAAGTTATATATATATATCCCTTACACTTTAATGTACTGTAACACTCTTAAAAATAAGGTGTTACATATAAATTCATTTATATATATTAAATTTTTATTTAATAATTATATCGTCCTAATATAAAAGAAAATTTTTGTTTTCTTGGTGCACATTGTTAATCTAGCGTAGGTAGCAAGCGCCCCTAGCGGGTGAAATAGAAAAATATCGTACGAGTTAGTAATTTGAAGGTAATAACCCACATCACGCCATGTGACGTAAGCATGGTCTGATGTCGCCTGATCCGATGCACCAATAAAAAAATTCAAAATAATAAGTAAGTGTGGGAAATTTCAGTTAGCGCGTCCTTGCAACGACCCACAAAAGTCTCCGAACCAGACAGACGTGATGGTATTTTCGGACGTAACCTAGAAATTTACAAGCTTCCAGTATTCAAAATTTAAAATGTCAAGGCCGGTACCAAATTTATTTAACGCAACTAAAGAAGAAGTCAGAAGCGATTATTTATGTATATCAAATATGTGTGTGTAGTTATTAGTGTACGAAATCCATGGGCAATGTTTAGTGATATGTGTTGAAGTGTTTTATAAGTAATGTGCACAACCAGGTACGTTTTAGATAATAATAAAGAAAATGTATTTTAATGTTAACTAAGTTGAATTTTAATTAATAAACGGTTAACACATGAACGGTAGAAATTGTCCTTTGAATATTCATTTCAAAATTAAATTGGAAAACTTTAGTTACTATCTTCTCGATACATATAAAATTTTAAAGGTTAAACGACGATCATCAACAAATGTTTTGGTTGCGCATAGGTAAAGTTGTTTCACATTCTTCTTTAATGAGGAAGAAACGGGTTTGATAACAAATGAATAAATAGACTTATTGTATAAGGATGAGGCGGAGAAACGTATAAAATATCAAAAGGGATACAAAAATAATTACATAAATATATACGTAAATAATCATTTGTAGAAAAATGTAGCAGCAACAGTAGTATAAATATTAGATAAAATATAGTAAAACTGATATATAAATTAGTAATGTAAAAACAACAAAAAATTATTTTGTCTGCTAGAATTTACTTGAATCATAAATTTCTTTTCTGGTATAAATTTAAAAAAACAAGTCGTTCAGATTAAATATTCATATAATTAGATTAAGATATTGACAAGAAACAAACCTGCTTTCTACACCCGGTTGTGACCATTACATAGGCATCAACCAACGTTCACAACTGTAAAAAAAATTACGTCAAAGTTGCCATAGTGAAATACATACGTAATTAAATCAGAAAAAGCAGTTTTAGTAGGATAAATTTTTAAAATGTAATTTAAGTATTGTTCATTCTATGAAACGGTATTTATTCAAACCGTATTTATCCTTTATTTGATGTTTTAAAATTGTAACTTTATTATATTTGTTTAATTAAAAATACTTGTATATCATTTTTAGCAATTGTGAGAGTTAAAACGTTGCAAAACCAGAATTGAATTGTGTAATATCGTAACAGGATATAACCAATACAAAACGGTAAATTAGAATATACAAATTGCTTTCGTTGATACAACAAAAATTTATGACAATTCTAAAACTATAAAGCAGTGATTTTATTTTGAGGGAAGGGACAGTAAACATTTTACTCATGAAATTTATTGTCTGTCTGTTTCATTGCAATTAGTTATCTTCATTTAAGGCTTTACTAAAATTGTAGCTACGACTAGTAATTAATTTTGTAAATAAAACGTAATTATTTAACTTTAAACTTAGATTGTATTAATACAAGCCTCTTTAAATGAAAAAAAAGTAAATAACAATATCTTTATGTTTTGGATTTGGAGTTGATGTTAAAGTACAATGATAGGACATTCAAAAGGTGTTCAGACGGTTCGTGTTTTAACGAAATCGATGATATTCAAATTAACTGAAATGTAGGATAACAAACAATGATTAATGATCAATCAATTTTGACTAGCGTGAAAGACAAAAAAAAATATTTGAATAAAGAAAACATTAAAGTAAATATATAAAACTGTCTGTTACGGAACATATGGATATAGTGTGAATGGTAGTAAACACCAAATAATGTAAATTTTGTCGTGGAAACAGGGATGTATCTACATTGGGAAATTATTAAATATGTTTCAACTGTTTTACAACTACAATAAATATTACCAACTCCAGAATGTTGTCCTGGAAGCGATGAGCAACTGAGGAAAGGCGTCTAAAGGTTACAGGTAAATAAAACATTTGTTGTTCCAAGCTAAGACATGGCGGTTGAGAAGTATGCTATTTTACGTATGCATAAAATTCATTTACGATCTGTAGAACTTACACAATATTTTATTGATTTTTATCTTTGACATCTGGGATTTTCTGAGCTAACTGCAAGTCATGATATAGTTATGAAATAAAATTAGTATAATTAAATCTTCGTATAATTAAACACACTCTCTCTTTCGTTCTCTCTCTCTCTCTCTCTCACACACACACAAACACACACAAACACAAACACACACACACACACACACACACACACAAACAAATACACACACACACACACACAAACAAACACACACACACACAAACAAAAAAAACACACACATACACACACACACACACACACACACACACACACACACACACACACACACACACACATACACACACACATACACACACAAACAAACACACACACACACACACACACACACACATATATATATATATATATACATATATTCTTGGTATTATACGTTATCCATTGTTTTTCCGTTGCACTGACTTTATGAAGTCAATATATTACTATTGTAAGTAATTTTATCCACCATTAAGTGCAATGATTTTACCTTGTGTGATGGGTCGAATTACTTTTGACCATTGTCGAATCACGCAATGGGTGATTCGACAATGGTCAAGTGACCGAAAGGCGCCTCATCACACAAGGTAAAATCATTGCACTTAATGGTGGATAAAATTAATTACAATAGTAATATATTAACTTCATATATATATATATATATATATATATATATATATATATATATATATATATATATATAAAGAAGGTATCGAAAATCAAATGCTATAGAAAGTTTCACCACAACATAAACTACACTCTTCTGAAGAAGAAAAATTATACTATGTCTTACGAAAGAATTTTATAGCAGTACAAAGAAACCTAGAAAGTAGGTACTAATAACTTGTTTAAGGGCTTTTTCCTACGTCTGAAATATGAATGGATTAGATCAAAGAAATCAGATGGCAAGATCATTTAAAGTGGTCAACTTGTAACATAGATTAAGATAAAAGTTTCTGTAAATAAAAACAATTTTAATTGAAAATATAAGAAACAAAACAGATGACGAGGCTACACGGGTAAATGAGAGCGCAACCTATCTCTATCATTTATGTCAGTCCAAGGCCTAAAAAATATGTGTTGGGTATCAGGTTTACTGGATACATTTTTAAAGGATCTCCAGCGGACGATTACTTGAGTTAATTGCGGGGAATTACCATCCTCAGGCAACGCAGAGCATTTGGAGAACTCTCAGACACATTAGTATAACAAACGTTTGGTAATTTCTATTGTAAAAAAAAGATTTGAGTTTACTACGATAAATACTTTTAAATATATCAAAGAGACTTAAATATACATTATGCTTTTAAATTCTTAATCCGTTTATTCTATATTGCACCCTTATTCACGAGAGAAGTATCGCAATAAAGCGACGTGTAAGAATATAAAAAGTAAAGGAAAGATAAGATGTTTGAGCTGAGTAAGTAGATTCTCAGAAAAAGCTGCCTTTGAAAGAAATCTGAGATGTAAAGCTTACATTTTATAAATAGAACATGTGTAGGCTGCAACAGTTTTAGGATTGAAAGCCGACTGAAGTGTTAAAGCTTATTGACAGTACGTTAAAAAAAATGAACGTCAATTAAGATCCAATTATTTGTAATTACTGCTTTGTAATTGTATAGGATAAAAAACTATTGTAATATTGTAAATAGTTTTTGTACATAAACTTTATAAGAAAATAGATTTAATACAATTAAATATAATAATTAATCCATTATAACAAATTATGTTGAACAATTTTAATTTAATTTTATTACGTATAAAAAACATTAACTGAAGATTTTAATGAGAATTAGATTTAGGTCGAAGTCTTTATACGTTATAGGCACCAAAGTTTCTAACAAAATTAAAAGAGCTGTATAAAATAAAAACATTTGATTTACTGTAATATTATATTTAAATGTTTTAAGAGATTTATAAAAAGAAATTCAGGAGACCAAACCCATTCTCATTCTATAAAATCAGATGTTAGATAAATGTAATCAATATATAATTTTCAACCAGTCAGCTGTTTTAATGTAGGCGAGATTAACTTTTTTTAGTAAATAAAAAACAATTATTAGCAAACAAGCATGTAATTACAGTTATAAAATACAACGTTTTAATTGAAAACAGATTTCAATTTTAAATTTAAAAAATAATGTCAACAGTATAGCGGTAGCAAATAATGTAAAACAACGTTTTTTTTAGGTCAATACCTTTTTTTTGCTAATTATTTTATTAGAAGAAATTATACGTATTTCTTAATCAAATAATGTATTAGAAAAAGATAAAAATTGTTTTAGTCGCAATACAATTTGATTTGTTTCTACAATGACTAATTTTTTATTTTAATTTTGCAAATAAAACAAATAATATAAACAATTTGAAAAACTTCAATCCCTATTTAAGTCAATAAAGAAATCTTTTTAGTTTTGTTGCTTTTTATTACATAACTACAATTAATATAAATAGAGTAACATATCCTATGCGTTCAAACAGCTGTTGCAGCCCTTAACCTCTTAAAATAAAATCAGCAGTTCTATGAAATCATATGGTACCAATTATTTTAAGAAATATGTATTTGAACTTGAGTGAATAGACGAAAAGTATTTTACTAAGGATCGATAATTTAAAATAAAAATATATGTATACATACATACATACATACATACATACATATATATATATATATATATATATATATATATATATATATATACATATATATATATATATATTAGGGATGGGCCGATTCCGATTCTCGATTCCAGGAATCGTCGATTCTAGGTGGTATCGAGGAATCGTCGATACTCGATTCTTCATCATAAAAGTGTCGATTCCGATTCCTATTTTGTTAACTATTAAGATAAGTGTGTGGAGTAATTTATTGGAAAAATAATTAATTACCAACTATATCTTATTTATGTATTGGTTGATTTGAATGAATTAAATGATTAAAGTAAACGAAAATATTATTATTTGTGAAGCAACAGCAATCAAGATCGTAACCGTTTCTGGTCGTTTGACATCGCTCGTCTCTCTCTCTTATTAGAGTGGGTTCGATACTCTCTCTCTCTCTCTCTCTCCCCCACTTGTCTTACTGCCACTAATTTATAGATGTCAGAACAAAACACAAAAAAGTACAGTAAAAATTCGATTAACCGTGGCCATGATGGTTGAGCGAATAGACGGATAACAGAAACACCGTATTATTCCTCCGAAACTTAACCTCAATAAATTATATTATAGACAGATATCACTCTCACAGTAATGTAATATATTTCGGAGCGAAAAGAAAATAAACACGATTGTAATAGCAAATGAAACTATTTATTACATGATAAACAGATCCGCACAGTAGCTAAAAATGTAGCAAAATAATGTACAGTAATATAAACTTACAGGTGAAATAGTTCGTGTAGTTTAACAAACAAAGCGAACGCGTCACTGTACCTTAATACTTTAGCGCGTTTTCATAGAGAATTGCCAAAATATTTTAAGCTCATTTTTAAATCATGTATTCTTATACTTTGTTCCCCTATCATATCTAAGTATGAATATACGTTTCTGATCATAATATTTATAAAAATACGTGTCGGAACAAATGGCCCAACATAGTTTTTTCCTACCGTAAATGAAACGTAAATAAACTCCGTCGGACCAATTTACCCGACATTGTTTTTGATTTAATTAAATTTTATTATCTGTGCAACACTGTTTTGATATTTTTTCTGTTTTGTGTTAGCAAGAAACAACAAAACCATAATTTCATGTCCCGGTTACCCAAATAATAAACTGACTAGTGATAAAAGTGTTTTTGCGCCTATCACTAAGACACGTAAACGTGTCACATGTGATTGATTTGTGAGTTTATAAATATTTTGAATATAGAACTAAAGTGTAATATATTCTCTCTCTGATAAGTAATGCTACAGGTCCAGTAAATACTATCCAAGATTCATATTAAGTAAAAGTTTTAACACCAAATAATTTACTTGTTAAGGAATTTACGTTATAATTTACTTCCTAGCAAGGATGAGATTATCTAAGTGTATCAATGTTTGTACTTAACTTTCACAAAGTCCGTTTTTAAGGATTATTTTACAACTAAATATTTAGTCAATATTTCCGACTTACTTTTTAGGTTTTGTGAAAATTTGAAAACAGTAGTGAAAATCATTACAATACGTTATAACAAATATGTGTGTCGGCCCGTAACTACGGACAAAAAGCTCTTAGAATAACATTATGTTTTTAATCCCGTCGGCGTTTATCTATCAAACAAAAACCATCGTAAATACATCTGTAAGTAGTGTGAAGCTTGTTGTTAAATACTGTGCCTTAGTATTTCCAAAAGTAGCAACACCAGCTGAGTAGTACTAATAAACATAAAGCGTTAAGAGGCCCTACGGTATTCGGTTCAGAGTACTGGCCGTCGTGTCAATTCGATGACGGTTAACAGAAACTGACGGTGGAAAACCACATAATATATCAAATATGAAAAAGTACTTAACAACATTAATTTTGCCCAAATTTATCAACAAAAAAGATCTATACTTGAAGAAACTTTATCCTCAGACACAGGACCTACTTGTAGAAACTTTATCCTCAGACACAGGACCTACAAGTGATAGTCGGTTAAAAATCAACTTGGATTGAGTAATAAATACAAAATAGGCCTGAATCAGTTGCACTTGTTCCAGACACCTGCAGAAAAAAAGTCCCACCACATGTGGAGAAGGTATGCCCCACTAATCCAGAATGTTGAGGAAAAAGGTACCCCAGGGGAATTGACAGTAGAAGAAGAAGTAAACAATTATCTGGGGGAACCATTAGCCAGTCCAGAATGTGATGTTGGAAAGTATTTGGCAGTACAAAGTGCCAAATACCCTCATTTAAATGCAATGGCAATAAAATACCTGTCTGCCCACTCGCGACAGTGTTTTCTGAAAAACCTTTCTCAACTTCAGGAGCTATATGTGACTAGCGATGAAACTAGCTTGACCCACAACATGTTCAAATGCTTGTGTTTTTGAACAGAAATGTACATTACCTGCCAGACTTTTAAACATTAAAAACTATCCTATTTGTAATAATTTTTTACTATTTATGTTGTTCGTTTGTTTTTAATTTTTGTTTTGTTTGGGAGACAATGTAAATAGGCTTAGGAATTTTTTCAAAAATCATAAAATAAGTAAAGTTCAGATTTTTAACTTTAAAATAAGTCATTACTTTAATCTGATATGTTTTTATGTTTAAAAAAATTCCTATTGATAAATCAAGGTTTAAGGTTTTGTGTAGCCTACTACATTAAAACAGAAATTTTAAAAGGTTTTGCCATATGACCAAGATGTTAACTAAATTAATTATTAGAGAACTAGAATGTAAGCTAATATAACTTGAAAGAATCGAGAATCGAGAATCGACTAAAGAATCGAGAATCGAACGGAAAATTTTAGAATCGGAATCGGAATCGAAAATTTTAGGAATCGGCCCATCCCTAATATATATAATACGTTTTCTTGTTTAATAATTTAAAACAACATAGGTTATTCAAATACAAGAATATTTATTAATTTATATTCAAAGCTTTTCGTTGGTAAACAGTACCAACATCATCAGGAATGAAAATTACGTACGAAAAGCTTTGAACATAGATTAACAAATATTCTTGTATTTGAATAACCTATGTTGTTTAAATATACATATAAAGAGAGTGTGAACTAATAGAAGGAATTAAAAAATACCTGAAATAAACCAAAATTCGGTTTTTTATAGTAAAATGCTGTGAAATAATATACAAACTAATTACGACAACAAAACCACTATCGTATGACTAGTCGTTGGGTATGTATAAAGTACTCTCTCATTGTCAAATTTTATTCACAGCAACGCCAGATAAAAAATATAGTGAGAAATCAATATAAACATTTGTACATGGAGGAAAACCGTACTGAATGAAAATTTCGAGCTAAGTGGAAGGAATTGTTCTTGTCTGTATAAATTTTATAAACAAACGAGCACAAGTATTTAAATTATATTAAGTTTCACAAATAACTTTTGTACTTCAAGGAACTAGTAAGCGAAACTTAAGTAGATGTAACTTGAAAGTTTGAGAAGTCAGAGATGTATTCATAAATATTTGAAGTCAACTTATATACAGTTGAATTGACAAATTTAATACTAAGTTGAACTTCAACTATTGCTGCAGTACTTAAGTTATGACAAAATGTACCAGTGAATATACTTGTGTCACAATCATGTGAAGAGGAGGAACGTATAATATAAGATGGTTCTACAAATGGAAGATGAGAAATGTAATTCGCAGAGCTACTTCATGAGAAGTATATCATTTCACGAAATTTTATTCGCAAAAGAACAAGAAATTGAAATGTTAATTAACTTACTAAATAATAATTATATTTGTTAATTTATTGTTGATTTTTTCAGCCTACAAGTTACTTCACCACATGATAAAATTGTGTTACTTCATCATGTTACAATCAGTAAGGCATGTTATGGTGAGTTTTCTAAATATATTTGTCCCACAAATATTTTAAGTTATGAAAAGCCTGAAGTCTATATCAGAACCAAATGTAAATTAGATTAGTTACAGTACTAATCTATCTAATTTACTATAGTTGTTATTTTTATAGTGAGTTTACTATAGTAGTAATTTACCATAGATGTCTAATTTACTATAGACTAGATGTGTTATATATTTGTAATATAAATGTATATCTATTATTACTTCAGTAAAAGCTCTAATATCCGGAACTCTCAGGGTCGGCATGTCGCTGGTTATCGAAAGTTTCCCTGCAGTAAAACAAGCAGTACTGTGCATAACGTTAGAGAACCTATCGTTAGAGAAAATTTAATGTATAATTGAAATCTTATTTTATGTTTCTTTATATTCAATTAGTGTGTTTCCGTACTTAATAATAAAAAGGACGTGCTCTCGTACACAAAATTTATTTAAAAAGAAAAAAGGAAACAATTTTATTGCTAAAGAAACTTTTTTCACAACGTTAAATGAAAACCTTAACTAGTATACTTATCTATACAAAGTGTAACAGTTGGTTTTAGGAACAAACAAAACTAGCAGAGTGGCGCATTTGTAACGGACTAGGTTACTTGTGAAATAAAAATTTAAATTTTTAAAATTCAAAGTCATACAATTTATTAATCAACAAATATTTTTTATATTGGGACGATATAATTATTAAATAAAAATTAAATATATAAATGAATTTATATGTAACACCTTATTTTTAAGAGTGTTACATTTTCTCTTGTCGACCTGAAAAGAAAATTTTTGTTCGACATTACATCTTATTTCTACTTCAACATTTTATACATGAGTGTGTGTGTGCAGTCCCCTTTTACAATTGAACAAAATTTTATACGTACTATAGTAAAAGTATAAACATTGACTGGCCAACGGATGTTTTTGTTTACCTGCATTCTCAACTATGAAATGCTCGCTATTCCCACCTAGCGCTTGACAAGTTGTACAACAACCGAAGCATATCCGCTTTCTCACACATAGGCTCTTTTATAAAACTACCGGTTTCACAGCGTTCTATTGCAAAGACATTCTATACATTTTACATTTTAAAACTTTTAAAAATATTACACACTTCAATTACTTTTATTAAAATCTGACTTCTTGTCAGCTTTTGTTTCATAAACTTTAAGAATACAAATTTATATCTTTTTAATTTTTAAATTCTTTACTCTTTCAATTTCTTATTAATTTTTAATTGAATTATTTCTTTATTAAAAATTCTTCAAATCATTTATTAATTAAAATTTCCGCGAAATTGTCTCTTTTTGTGTCAACAAACCTAATCTACTAGCTGTATTTATCACAAACTACATCCTGGGATCTGCAAAACTGCTTACTCCCTGTAAGCCACAAATTACCATATTCAACTGACGCTATGTGTCTTTTCTCAAAAAATCTCTCTCAATTTACAAACTAAGACTGCACCATTGCTTTATAACTTCTCTGTTATTTTTACAACATTCGTACAGCTTATACAAAAACCCTGGATTTCAAAACCCATATTTTGAATCCAAATATCTTATTCTTAAATCAAATCCCATACTTTGATTTAAAAACCATACAGCTAGTTGTTGACTCAACAAGGACTTTATTTCAATTCATTATTCTTATAATTTCCTTCAAACATTACTACAACAATTTTGATTTTAAATTTTGAGTAAGCTCTTGCATTTATAAAATAAGAAATGAAACTAAACAGAAACTAGGACTGTACATTCATATACAATTTTTTGGTCAAGTGTTTTAGTCTCTTCGTGTAGTATTATGTATTTTGAGATTTTTGTCGTGTCTATCTCGTGTAGTGTGTAATTGCATGTCATTGGGCCCTTTCGACACGCAATTATGTAAATGTGTCGTCATGATTTTGTAAAATTGCATATCAAGGCACCTCCCATTCTCTTTATTAAACAATTCCCCTTTTAAAAATTAAACAATAGCTTGAATTTCTTCCAAAATTAACTTTTAATACTCTTTTATTCGTCTAATAAATAATCTACCCCTTTCAGAATGTCCCTGTTTCAATTTCAATCGATTTATGTGAGCTCTTCTATATTATTAAAGTTATTACCTTGTTGGAACAGTACAGACACATGATTTAAAAAAAATTACAATATTTTATATGGACCTTCATATTTTATAGCCATTTTACTGTGAAAATTACATTTGAATTTAATCTATTAACCATACAACTTTTTATACTATTTAATGCTACTTTAACATTTTGGTTTGAGATTAAAATTACAAGAATTCTTTGAAATGTCTTTTACTTAAATTTCCTTTGAATTTGTCTTATTATTATGTGAACAATCCTAACCTCTCATCTAGCTGTACAAACCTGCTCACTTCTTGTAAGCCACCTAATTACCATATTTGCCCTTGAGTTCATTGTTTCACGACAATATTTGTCTATACAATTTTTACTCTCACTTGGCAAGTTTTTAAGCCTGTACTATTGTCTTATAACATCTTTGTTATCTTATACATCTTCAGTACATCTTAACCCTTTTTGAATTTCAAATCCCTTTCTTTGAAAATTCACTAACTTTATTCTTAAAAAAAATCCCATACTTTAATTCAAGAATTACATACAGCTAATTGTTCACAACAAAAGAAAAAAAGACTTTATTCAAATTATTATTATTATATCTTCTTTTAAAATTTTTCATTTTTTTTTTTTTTAATCCTTTAGGTCGTCCTACACTTTACAATCTAAACTTTTTGCTATTATAAACTTTACTTGCCATAAACAATTTTTTAACTTTAATTTTGACAATGCAATTAGCTTTTATTTTTATCTCTGTATTGTTAGCTGCTGAAACTTTATCCAGTATGCTTACAATTCTCTTAACTAATTTTTGATTTAACAATGTTAAAAAAAATTATTCTTTTATTACATTTATTAAAACTTCCAGTGTCCAATAAAACATTAGAATTTAAATTACCACCTAATTTAATTCAACGTTTATTGTAGGTAACATAACAATTTTGTTTCATTCTTTAACTTATCATGATTTTTAAACATTTTCTTTGAATTTCTCTGAGAAACGTTTATTTATCTAATACATTAAATTAACAGGATCAGCTTTACAATTTTTGTCTTTGGCTATCTTTCTTATTACATATACTGTACATATACTGTACATATACTGTCTGTTCTAACTTTTACATTTATAATTTTTAGTTCGAAAATTAACTCGTCTTTTACCAACTCATTTATTTTTAAATCGCTAGACATTTTATTTATTTGAAAATAACTTTATTGCACACTGACGAGTATTCTTAAGGTGGGCTGCATATCTTACCTAATTAACACATGAATGGCATTAATCTTTAGAATTCGTTAGCAGTAATCATTATTTAAATTTTAATTAATTTAAATTAAGCAGCAATTATCATTCACTTTTTAAGTAATACATAGTATGAGACTTACATTTTAGAAAACAACAAAAAACAGCAGTAAAATAAACACTAGCAGTAATTTAAATTCTAGCAGTGATTTAAATTCAAGCAGAGTAGCGCATATGTAACAGTTGAGGTTACTTGGGGAATAAGAATTGGAAGTTTGTAAAATACATAGTCATACAATTTATTAATCAGTGACAAATTACAAAAGAACAAAAGACAGCAATGTGTCGAGTAATTTACTTTTAATTACTGCTAATTATTCCATACATTTTTTTAATGACTTAATAACCTTTAAAATTTATATATATCGAGAAGGTAGTAACTTGAGATTTCCAATTAAATTTTTAGAAATGAATATTCAAAGGACAATTTCTACCGTTCATGTGTTAACCGTTTATCAATTAAAATTCAACTTAGTTAACATTAAAATACATTTTCTTTATTATTATCTAAAACGTACCTGCTTGTGCACATTATTTATAAAACACTTTAAACACATTTTAAACATTGCCCATGGCTTTTGGAATCACAAATCACTGCACATCGTTCCTGGAATCAGCGCTCTTATACAAAAATTATATAAACTTTTATTTATTTGAAACACGTAAGTAATCGCTTGTGACTTCTTCTTTAGTTGCGTTAAATAAATTTGGTACCGGCCTTGACATCTTAATTTTTGAATAATGGAAGCTTATAAATTTCTAGGTTACGTCCGAAAATGCCATTACGTCTGTTCTGTTCAAGAACCTCTCGAGAAGTGGGGCTTCTGCAGGCACGCCAACGGAAATTCCCACCCTTGGTTATTATTTCGAATTTTTTGATTGGTCCATCACATCAGGCGATATCAGACCATGCTTACGTCACATGAGGTGATGTCAGTTAATTACCCTGAGTTACTAACTCGTACGATATTTTACATTTTTACCCGCTAGTGGCGCTACTATCTATGCTAGCTTCACAATGTGCACCAACAAAACAAAAATTTTCTTTTATATTGGGACGATATAATTATTAAATACAAATTAAATATATAAATGAATTTATATGTAACACCTTATTTTTAAGAGTGTTACAAAAGACTAATGATTTTATAATGTTTTATTATTTTTTTTTAGTGGCAAATGTCTGACTGCCCGATACTTGATGACCGTTTATCAACTAATGTTGAATGCAGTTGTTAAACGTCTTGACCCGAGTAAAATGTTCACCTCCAATAAACGTTAACAGCGTTGTAAAAGCGGCTGCAGTATTGAAACGGTTTTAAAAGTAGGTCTAAAAGATTCATACACAGTTGAGTAAATCCTTACGCATGTTTCATCCTTTTGTGAACATCATCAGAGGTTTTACTTCAACATTGTAACAAATACAGCCCATTGCTTATCCAGGGTGTAACTTATACGGTCTCACTCATTTAATACTGTTTAAGCAAACCACCATATCAACATTTCCATGATTTTAGGTACAAAATAGCATAAGTATAATCTCCAGAGGTTCCGCCCTTGACTATCTATAACATAGTTCTGGATTATCCCTTGATCACCAATGTTTAATTCTTTAAAAAATCTAAATTAATTCTTTTTTTACGATAGGTTACCTGGCGTACCTGACGATGCTGTACCTGGCGTTTTTGAGTAGTTAAAATAAATATTAAAAACCTTTCAAGTATACATTCATCGTTTTGGATTATAAATATTAAAAAATAAATTTCATTTGCTTCATCTTCTCTTATTATTTTTTGTAGTCGGATGTCCAAAGAATATAATTTTCAGTTCTCAGTGTATAATCTTAGGTACAATATCACCCACATGGGTAATTCAATTCCCTGTTCGCTGAAGCACGTCAAAGAGAAAAGTAAACTCAACCAGTTTTTAGAACAATTTAAAAAATATATTTTTCTTATTTAATATACTAATATAAAAATTAATATATAAATATGAAAAAGTAGATTTTTATACTCGTTTTTTAAAATATACCCATAATCTGATCTTAGAAGTCGAGATATTCCTAGGTTTCTACGTAAATGCATCGCCGAAATCATACTACGAAATCCACATTATTTACGGAAAGATAAAGAATAATTTTATTTAAATATTTTCTTATAGCTAACCTAAAAGTTTCAATTTAAATTCCAACGGTACAAAATCTGCAATGAATCTTTTCAGGCGAATGAGATTGAATAGGTTAAAGGAATACAAAATGTTTAGAAGAAATTTTTTAAGCAAAGAGGTTTCTTAAATTTCGTTAATTTGTCATTTACAAAACAAGGTGTCCTATAGAAGCTTCATAAGAATTAGAATGTTTGGAAAATAAATGTACCGTTGTTATTACAGAAAACAATTACTAAATGAAAAGCCTATCCTGAGAAGAAATGAAATAATTCCATCAAAATTAAAGACTATGTGTATGAACTCTAAGCATGCGTTATTATGTTTCATTTGGATGACTAGGTAATTTTCTTAAAATCTGATTTCATTAAATCTGAAATATCTTTAAATTTTTTAAAACTTTTTTAAAATTTAAATTAAACACTTTCGGTATTGCATCTACGTTATTGCTGTTAGGAATGTCAAAATTTATCCCATCTATACCAACATATGTCATCGTTAGCTTCGCCCACTTGTTTATTGTTGGCACCAACTTGAAGTGCTTGAAGCCCCCAAGTTGACCTCAACTTGTAGTGCGTGACTACTAACAAGCATTTGAAGTTGACGGAAGCTCTCCGAAACCTGGTAAGTGTACTCAAAATAAGTTAGTGGACAAAGGTAGAAATGGCGGACAGATAAGATAATCTTGGCTTGTCTTATTTAGTACAGAAAAGAAAAATTAAAGTAATTTTGAACTAAAATTAGGTGCAGTCACTTTTTTTTAGGTTGACTGTACATATAATATAATTATAAGAATTTTTATACTTCATTATTACATCATAGGCTCAAAAATGTTATTTTTTACATCATCTAGTGTAGGTAAATTGTTGATATAGTTATCAAAATAAAAGAAGCGGAAATAACTTGAGTGATTGCCTTGTTATATACAATAATAAAATTACTAATTTTTAATATATTGTAAAAATGTTGAGTAACTCTGAATAGCCACAGATGATAAATTGCATGCATAAGTTCAAAGATTTTTGAATGATTTTGAATTGAATGTTAAAGGAAAATTATTATATAATTATTATAATATGAGGGTATGGTGAAAGGTTTTCGGTCTGCCCGAGAGATCGAATTCCAATCAGTGAAAATGTATTTTCCTACCTGCGTGCATTAGTAATTAGTTCGTATATTAAGCTTTAACTAGTTCGCTCAAGTAGTTTGTGTACAGGAATTTTTTTAGTAGACGTCTTGCGTATTTGTCGTTAAGATGGATAAACTTGAATATCATGAGGTGATAAAATGCTTTGTTTTGGATGGATTAAACCCTAATAAAATTAATCCGAAATTGACAAAAGTGTTCTCTGCTCCTTCAATGTCAGTAGTTAAAAAGTGGGCAGCTATATTTACACGCGGTGGCACGTCGCTGGAAGATGACCCACATAAAGGTGTACGATATCGTGTTGGGCGATAGGAGAGTAAAGATGCGAGAGATAGCATAGACTGTGGGATATCAGAAGCAAGGATGCGAAACATCTTGCACGAAGAATTAGAGATGCAAAAGCTCTGCGGAAAGTGGGGGACGCATTTGCTGAATGCAGATCAAAAGCAAATTTGCAAACGACCTTGTCATCGTGGATGAGACATGGGTCCACCACTACAAGCCCGAAACCTAACACTAGTAGAAACAATGGGTGGTAGTGCCTAAGAAAGCGAAGTCGATCGGATTTGATGGAAAGGCCATCCTGCATGTGTTTTGGGATGCCAAAGGGATCTTTTTAATTGATTACCTTGGAAAAGGCAGAACAATTACGAGTGAATATTACTCCTACGACCTTGACCAGCTGGATGTCAAAATTCGATAGAAGAAGCCTGGCTTGAAGAAGAAAAAAGTCATCCTTCTTAAAGAAAACTTCCTAACAAAATTGTTTTGACAATGGGAGAATTGCAAGATTTGGGGTACGATTTACTCGGCCACCCCCCTTACTCTCCTGATTTGGCACCCGCGGACTTACATGTCTTCCCGAACCGGAAGAACTTTGTTTCTGGAAAGCGCTTAGCGACCAATGAAGACGTTAAATGAATATTTTAACAGCCTTCCAGACTCTCACTTCCGGGAAGGAATACAGGTTTTAGAGAAACGCTGGACCAAGGGTGTTGATGCCAAAATATATTATGTAGAAAAATAAAATATTTTTAAACTGAAAATCACGATATTTCTTTATTAGGCAACGAAAATTTCACGCTACCCTAGTATAGTACTCTTAAACTCCTAAAATATGTTCACACATATTTTAACTATTGAATAAAAAGGTTATGCTCCATTGTATAAAATGCTGAAAAATAAACAATATATAAGATAAAATATACCTAATGGTAAAGACATGGTAGTTTTTTTTCTCATTGAGATTTTAAAACTATTGTAAGTAGTAAGTATATATATAAAATATTAACCGAAAAAAATAAATATTCCGAGTGTATTTTTGTCTATCATATGAATTGTTTATTTTTATATTGAACTGAAATTTTACTATTAAATTATTGAGAAGGTTATATAGGTTTTAAGAAATCGCTACTGAACAGTTTCCTTCCGACGTATAGACTAAAGCAAACGATTGTGTTGTATCTTTTACGTTCTTCTCTCGTACATCAAATAGAATGTTAATCAAATATAAAATGAAAATCTCCGAATATTTACAAAAGACTTCACATTGTCAAAGTCGTTCACTTTGTAAAGAAATCGAATTACATTAAACGTTGAACTCTTTCCGTGGAAAGTTTGTTTTAGTACATGTATAGTCCTTCATGAAAATTGCATAAAATAAATGTCTGAATTATTTTCTAGTTTATTTGTTTACATGTCGACAACTATTAAATAACTTTAAACCAGTGGATAGCTTTACACCTAATGATTATTTTACATCAGTGTATAACTTTACACAAGTAGATAACTTTACACCAGTGTATAACTTTACACCAGTGGATAACTTTACACCAGAGTATAACTTTACAGCTGGGGATAACTTTATACCAAATGATAACTTTACACCAGTGGAGAAGACTGTTTTCAAATCACAAACAAATAATATAAAAAAGTTTTAAAGTCAATATATACCTAAGCCACGAAAGAAAGTTCCTTTTTATTTTATATAAAAATAATAAAAATTTGTACATATGACAGAATTACAATATTAAGTGGCAAAATTAAAAGCGAATTTCATTGCAGTTTTCCATTTCCCTCTCTATACCGTATATGGCGTTAGTCTATTATTTTTGATTGTTACTATAACTTGTTACTTCTCCTTTTCTTTTTGTTTCTATTTTATGAGGCTGATAGTGGCCTATAATTTTTCATTTTATGCATCTCTCATTATGCTTCATTATTACAAGGACATTTCTCCTATAATTTCATACGTACATTTAAGTAATAGATTTCAAGCTATAGAAAATTTGGCTCGGTGCTAAATTGCCGAATTTCAAACATGTAATCATTTAGTTCGAATCCTACTGAGGCATAAACGTTTTAAAAAATATTGAACTAAAGAATAAATATTTGAATAAAAACTGTATTAACATCAACTTTCATCCACTACAGTTTAAAAAAATTTTTATAAACTTGATTGGATAAAAAAAACATATACTTTATTAGCGATTGGAAATGTGTCCAAGATATATATATATATATATATATATATATATATATATATATATATATATATATACATATAAATATTCTTGTATTTGAATAACCTGTGTTGTTTTAATATATATATATATATGTGTGTGTGTGTGTGTGTGTGCTGATTGAAGGAATTGAAAAAAGTAAGTGGAAGTATTATATAAATATAATCCCTAGCAATTTGTCAGAAGGTGAAAGCAATGTTTAAACAACAATAATATGGGATTCTTAGAAACGATAATTATTATGAATAAATATAAGAAAATATTTTAAAAAGTTTATCTTTTAATAAAACGTATATTTATATATTTTACCACGCTAGAAAAAAACAAGGTTTTCATTTTACATAATTTTTCTAAATGAAAATACTTTATACCTTTTTGGAAATACTCGTAATGTCACAGTTTCTATGTTTTATTTACCTACGTATAAATACCATCTAAGTTGTATACATATCTAAGTTGTATATGTTGTGACCTATAACTTATCACTGAGCATACAATTTAACGGGTTTTCAGTAAATTTAGAAAAAAAACAATTGTTTTCATCTCTTTACTCAAAGTGACCTATAAACGGCTCAAATCCATTTTATGCCATTTGCTTTTGTGTAAAAAATATTTTAAATTATTCATTCACAAGTAGTTTATTTGATACCTAATTATATTATTAGAATAATTTCTACGTAATATTGTATCAAATAATATATTATAAAAAGAAAACAATTGTTTTTAGCAACAAAACAATTTGTTTCATAGCAACAATGAATTTATTCTCTTATTTTAATTTTGATACAAACAAATCCGTAATGTAAACAAATTTTTTAAAATGTTGATTCCTACTTAAAAAAAAAAATATTTTAGTAACTTTGTATTTAATAATTGCAATTATTATAAAGTAAAATAGTTGGCATTAAAACTGCTGTTCTACCATATAACCCATAATATTATATCAGTTGCCTTATGAAATCATATGTTATTAGGCCTACTTATTTTAAACCAAATGGGACTAAATAAGTGTAGGCCTATGTATACCTTTCCCTTTGTGTGGAAAGTTTTCTCCTATATAAAACGAAAATTAATTCATTAAATTTAATTACTGAATTATGATTTGAAAAAACTATATTAACATCACGTGTCCTCCAGTACAAATTTGAAAAAATGTATTTGGAAGAATAAAACGTATTTACTAACTATTGGAAATATATAAACAGTGAGAGTGGGAACAAATAGCAGGAGCTAAATAACTTCAAAGCCCTTTGTAGGAGATAACTAGAACACACACTTATTAAATATCTTGCACATGCTGTAAAACCAGGTTTGTATAGGATTTCATAACGGAAAAACAATATTTCAAAGTTGTCAATTGGAGCCAACTCGATAATGCTACGTTTGTAAGTATTATTTATTTAAAAGTTATTTTTTATCTCTAAGGATAATTTAGCTGCTTTCTGGAACCCTATCCATAAATTTATCCTGTAGTTTGGCCCTTGGAGCTCACGTCAATGCAACAAAAATATTGCTCGATACTGCAGTGGAACAGCTACTCTGCATATAGCCTAATGACGTTGGGGGATCATTACCTTTGTCATTAGTATATTAGAATATACTAACATTGTAATTTTGTTGGAATAGCTTTAAATAACATAGGTTTAAATAAAATATAAGAGTGTAAAACACTTGAAACTATTAGCTTAGATGCAGTATAAACACACGAGTTTTTTTTGGATTCGTAATTAGCGTTCACAATTCAATCATTACGATTCACATTCCTGACATCGTGGCCAAAAATCTTTCTATTTGTATATACTGTGTGATTAACCTATATTCTATATCCCCGGAAAGGTTTCATTGTTGGTGTCTGTGATCTCTGCAAATTGAAACAATAATCAACACATAACCACAAAGGAAAATTGAAAACAGGAATCATCTGTATTGCCTCGCAGACAAAAAGTACAACTGCATGATACTTTAAAACTCATCATGACAAAACATTTTCATTTTCCATTAAACATATTTTTTTCATTATTACAACGTTTTTTGTTATTTAAATTCAAACCTATTGAGACTACGGTTAATAATATGGTTTCCTGAAAACGATATTATTTTGACTGTAATATTATGTTGCACTTTACAAACGTTTTGATGATGCCCTATCACAACGTCTTAGTTGGAAAATGAATCATTTAATATTACTGGTATACATTTTCTTCCCTTCACTAATGAACACTCCAAGCAGTTGAAGTATTTCGAACAATTTTTGTATTAAGTTTTGATGAAACTTAATATTTTCGTTATGATTCGTAAAGGTAATATATTTTTACTTTTCTTCTGTACTTTATTTCCGTTTAACTGTTCTGTATTTTTGAAGTTTCACAGACACTATTGATAAAACTTCAAATTGCCTAAACAAGAATTGTCTTCTTGAGCCTGTGCTTATATAAACTTATTTATAGTCTGCATGAGACGACGGGACTTTAGGTACCACCTCTAGGGGATTTCATCCTCAAAATAACTACATCCCTCAAAGATCGAGCATAACGCTCCTCCCATCCACATCTGTCGGCAATAGCTACAGTTCCGACACCAACTCAGAGACGCAGGAATCAATCCCTGTGCCTGGTTTATGAGCCCCTATGAAGGTCGAACATCTAAAAACCATGCCTTAGCAAATCTAAGCCTAAATTGAATCTGACCAGACAGCAGTAAAAATCCTTAACAACTTGATCAGCACCAAACAACCAAGTTCAAAATTTAAATGTAAATGACAGTCACAAAACCGTCTAAGCCGATTAGTTACAATAGAGTTATGTCTGTATAACAATTACTTTTAAAATATTCATACAGAAGGACAAAATTTACATATATAACTTTAAAGTTAATGGAGTTTATTCAAGCGTGAATAGGTCACATTTTTATCGTCATAAATATTCTATCCTGTTTTTATAAACAAAATCGTTTTTAAAAACCAGGTTTAAAAGGAATTTAAACATAAAAGGAATAAACATTTTTTTAAGTATTAATATTTTACTAAACAATTCAGCAAATAATATAAAAATATTTTTGAAAATTTTATAAAAATCGACCACTATTGAAATAGTTTTAAATATACAAAATTAGACCTTAGCTTATTTATCAAGTTTATAAAACAAACCAATGTTTGAGGTATGACGATGCAATAAACAGTGTTTCATGTTGAATTAATTATTCTATAGCATGAGGAGGTAACCACAAACACATTTTCTAGCAGCATTTGCCATTTAATTTTCACTTTTGGTGAGGCCGGTGTTATGAGATGTAATTTAGGAGCTATCCTCAGCCTCAAACAGTTTTTTTATTCCGCAGAAAAATGTTGTTAGTACTTGCCCCTATATAATGGGTTTCTAGTGAAATAAGTCGTGATATTCCAGTTTTATCCAGATAAAGTAAAAAATCTCACCACCCATTTAACATACAAATCATTTGATGAAATTAGGGATCCATAACATTCTTTGTTAACATTCTGAAAACATATAGTAATACATTATTGTTATTTGTCTTCTTATATTAAAAAAAATGAGTTGAAGTTTTATTAATTCGTTTTTCAAGATTGTTGTAGTGAAGTATCACTTTCCAATTATTTTCTAATTGTAATGCAGAATTAAAATTCATATAAATCTAAAGGAATAATACAGCATTAATATCTGTTGAAATAATTACTTTATTACTTTCTCCACTGATTCCCTTTAATGTGCTATATTACAGTATCCACTGACTAACTTTTCTTATTACAAGACTCGGGTAAAATACAGTAGGTCAAAGTTATAAACGATGTGTTTAAACGTACAGTCCTTGTTGATATGAGAATTGAATTAATTACACAATAACTTCTATAATCTAAAGGGGACATTCGATTGTAGGTACAAACTATACAATAGATGAGATCCTATTTGTTAAGCTTCAATTTAAGTGCGAACTCTAAAGTAAATCTACAGCCTGGTAATTTGAACAGAGGTGGAGCCCACAAGTTCAGCCAATTTCGAATGTAGATTTCTATAGTCAAAGACATGATTCCCCAAATCGGTCTCATGGAAAAGCTCAAATGATTATTGTTACGCCAAAACAACCAATGAACAGGTCAATATTGGCTGAAATTGAAATAGAGAAATCGTTGTTGGGCAAGGCAGAGAGAATTGAAGAGGGAATATCATTTTTGGACAGCCGGAGAGAAAGGCGTCACCTTTTAAGAGCTAAAGAAGCCCTTAGTGTCAGAGGGACCAGAATAATTCTGGCAGTCGGAGTGACCAGTTCAGTCCTGAAAGTCAGAGTGACCAGTTAAATCCTGAAAGTCAGAGCCACCAGTCTAATTCCGCAAGTCGGAGTGACCAGTCTAATTCCGCAAGTCGGAGTGACCAGTCTAATTCTGGAAGTCGGAGTGACCAGACTAATTCTGGTAGTCGGGGTGACCAGCTCAGTCCTGAACGTCAGACTGACCAGTTAAATCCTGAAAGTCGAAGTGACCAGTCTAATTCCGGACGTTTGAGTGACCAGTCTAATCCTGAAAGTCGGAGTGACTAGTCCAATTCCGCAAGTCGGAGTGACCAGTCTAATTCCACAAGTCGGAGTGACCAGACTAATTCTGGTAGTCGGGGTGACCAGTCCAATTCTGGAAGTCGGAGTGACCAGCTCAGTCCTGAAAGTCAGGGTGATCAGTTAAATCCTGAAAGTAGGAGTGACCAGTCTAATTCCAGAAGTCGGAGTTACCAGTCTAATCCTGAATGTTAGAATGACTAGTCTAATTCCGGAAGTCGGAGTAACTCGACTAACTCCAAAAGTCGGAGTGGGCAGTCTAATTCTGGAAGACGGAGTGGCCAGTCTAATTCCGGAAGTCTGAGTGACCAGTCTAATTCCAGAAGTCGGAGTGAACAGTCTAATTCCAGAAGTCGCAGTGACCAGTCTAATTCCAGAAGTCGGAGTGGCCAGTCTAATCCTGAAAGTAGGAGTGACCAGTCTAATTCCGGAAGTCGGAGGGACGAGACTAACTCCGCAAGTCAGAGTGACCAGTATAATTCCGGAAGTCCGAGTGACCAGATCAGTCCTGAAAGTCAGAGTGACCATTTAAATCCTGAAAGACGGAGTGACCATTCTATTCTCGCAAGTCGGAGTGACCAGACTAACTCCGCAAGTCAGAGTGACCAGTCGGATTCCGGAAGTCGCAGTGACCAGTCTAATTCCAGAAGTCGGAGTGGCCAGTCTAATCCTGAAAGTAGGAGTGACCAGTCTAATTCCGGTAGTCGGAATGACCAGTCTAAATCTGGAAGTCAGAGTGACCAGTCTAATTCAGAAAGTCGGAGTTACCAGTCTAATTTTGGAAGTCGTGTAAACTTTTGGTAAATGTAAAAGAGTACAATTTCTGTTATTTCACCGCTGAAATTACTTTAAATGTTTTATTTTTTTCACTTGTTTTAACTACTCTTTGTCGTTCCCTGGGAATAACGTTGGGCAATACTATGTGCATGCATGTGTGTGTGTGTGTGTGTGTGTGTGTGTGTGTGTGTGTGTGTGTGTGTGTGTGTGTGTGTGTGTGTGTGTGTGAGAGAGAGATAGTGTGTAATTTTCTACATTTGCTCAACAATTTTTAATTTCGACTTTCTCTTAAATGCCTCATACAAGAAGGAAAAAAAACAAATTTACTGTAGCTGTCAGCGAGCATCTGTGATTAAAACTCTTACTTTGTAACTCCATATTAAATCCGTGGCTAAATTCACACCCTTGGACTCTGGCCCATGATTTATTTGTCAGCTGCACAGACCCCTTTTCATGAAAATAATTTATGTGCTAGAGTGAAATGAAATTCAGTTACTATTATAATATAGAGACAAAATTTAAGTAATGCAATCGGGATTCCCCCAGATCTATTCTGCTTTTATATTTTATTTAATAAAAGATAGTTTAAGAGATAAAAACACTGTTGGGTCTGCAGTTTGTTTGGGACTGAAATATCTTACTCCAGGTCTTTAGGGGTATTTTGAAGCTGTGTCAACTTTTAAACAAAACAATAAAATAGGTTTATTTTTATTTATTAGTTATATAAAAGGTGAATGGTTCATTTTAAATGATGAAGTACATAACTTTAATCCTTTAATGCTTTTATCCTACCTTTTAGCTTTTATTCAACCGTTTTATGTATGTTTACTCATACTATTGGTATAGTTTTTTTAAATTCTTTTAGTTTTCTTTCTTCCTTCGGACCAGGATTACTCTTATTTTTCCATAAAATATTACTATACTTTGTATATCATATAACATAAAATTCATTAATTGTTTTATCTTTATATTATATTATAAATACTTTACCTTTCTAATAGTCAAACCTTTAGGTTTCTAAATAGTTAAACAATCATATAAGTTTAATATGAATTACATTAATTCATCTGCCATCCAACGCATACAAATTATACCAAACTTACATTAATATGATGCTACTACAATTACAATAACTAATAAATTATTTTTACACCTCCGTTAACTTATCTAAACTAATTTACCCCTTTTTAAACATTTCATCCAACTGCCCCCCTCCCCAAGAAATCTGCACATTTCCGAAGCTCCTCAAACTTAGTTTGCCTTGGCCGATGATTTTAATTTTTAAGAACGAGCATGATATCCCTCCCGCTATGTGTTTCAACCAATCAGAGTTACCTTTTTAAAATTTCGAACGCATACAATGGCTTCTGCTATTTCTGTACGTTCTGCTTTACAAATTGTATGACTTCATACACTGTAACAGGTGTAACTTTTTCATTGTTTCCTTGGTTGTCCAGTACTACTTGAACCTTATACTTTATCTGAAGCCTTCTTTTGTCAACGCGTTCCCACGACTGGTTTATTACCCTAACCGAAATATACAATGGTTAAGTAAATTTGTTGGCTTTTAGTACGCTACCCTTGTCGCTCCTTTCCTAATGTTTCTACTTATTATTATTATTTTGCATATTAACTAACTTTATATTATATGCCTCATATGTTTGTGTTATAACAAATTGATACATATTACAAACATTAATGTATATTACATACAATATAAAAACATTGCAATAAATACATAGGCCTATTATATAAATTATTTTGATGTCAATACAAATAATGAAACACAAAATTAACGAACATTTTAGAGATGATGTTGTTGATATGGTCATAGATAGGTATGTAAGTGATTATTCTGGACACATAGTTAAATGAATATTTATAAAACTTGGTTATTGATTTTTACTAACACTGTTATATTGGGTGTTTGATCATTATGCTATATATATACATATACATATGTATGTGTACATATATATAGACTGTACATATATATATATATATATATATATATATATATATATATATATATATATATATGTTATGTCTTAGTCTTAAAAATATATTATGTGTTATTAAAGTATACCTATCTATAATATATATTATATTTATTTACTAAAGTTAAAACATTTCAATGTTTATAAATTTCATTGAGTGATTCATTTGGTTTTAGCTGTCGACAGTGTAGGAATGTCCTGATATATGAATTGAAATGTTTGTACTTTAAGAAATAAACGTTTAACAAGAAAAAATAATCGATAATAATTATAAAAAATGTGTATATATATATATATATATATATATATATATATATATGCAATAAAATTATATTTAATAATAATTATTATTACAAGTTTTATTTAATAAAATAATTAGTTGTAACATACGATTGTCGTATAACTACCTTGTCATAATTTAATTATTGTATATAATAACTAATAGTTATTATATTATCAATAATATATATTAAAAATGAATTATTTGATATGTCTTTTCTTAGTTTTTACTTTATTGACTTTTCAGTTGGACTGTATAGTAAAATAATATGAGCTACGTTGGAGTGAAGATTATTATTTTATTATTGACATGTAAACTTTATTTTGCAACAATGTTAGAAATAATGCATCAGTAATTGTTTTTAGGTCTTAGTTGGAGTCCTTATTCGTTGTTATATATATATATATATATATATATATATATATATATATATATATATATTAGAAATAAAGTTATATTAGTTATATAAATTAGAAGTTGAAATATTAAATAAATTTAAATCACCTAAATAAGAACCACAACACAACAACAAAATGGGTCACATTCACTTAACAAATTATATATCGGCCAAACAAAAAAGAAATTGAAAGATAGATATAAAGAGCACCTCAATGCATACATCAAGCCTAACAACCAAACCTAGCCATACACGCCTTCAAAAACTAACATACATTCCCCACATTAGCAATCATACATCTAATAAAAAAAATTACAAAAATATCTCAAAATGACAAACTGGAAACAGATACATTTTTATAATCATAAAAATAATATCACTAACGAACAAATACAAATAAAATTAAAAAATGATTATTTATTCAACCTAATAGACAAAATTAACCCCAAAAGAAATAAAACGGTTCCTACAGTGCAGTGAATCTAAAAATAGAACAGTAGCGGTATACCACATGACAACGGAAGTCCCATACCCCTAACAATCTACTACATCACCCAGTTCCAGTTGATACTCGACAATGAAGATATCATTTATCTTTGAAAGTTAACTCCCATAATTACCAAGTAAGATTCTTGTTTAAATACATATAGTGAATGTGATAAGTGAATACAAGAAGACAGTGTTGCAAAATTAAAAATATTCATAAATATATTTTTATTGATGTTTTCATTATTTGCCAATTAGTAGTCAATTTAGTGTAGATTTTTAGGTTTGCGAATATTTGAATAATGGATGTTATATATACGTTTTCATGCGCAAATTTGCATCTTTTGATTTAAATATTAATGCACTATTGGTGGTCAAGAGAAGATAGGATACTGACCATGTAAAAAACAATGAGAAATTATCATTTATTTCTGAGGAATAATGTAGTGAATACAACTTGCAGGCAAGTTGAGTTAAATCTAAACGAAAATTATCCGGCAATGGTATATCAGTATTATTCATTAATGTCTTGTTGATTAAGAATTCACTTACATATATGCAACAATAATTTGTAATATTTACATAATTCCAAAGAGCTATGTTTCTGTTACTAAGAAATAGAAATGGTTAGTATTTACTAGATATTTTTATTTAATATTTTGTGTAATTTGTTACAACCATTTTATTTCGGTGGTTTATACCGCTATAAATTAACCAGTAAGCATCAATAAAAATCCGAAAGTCTTTTATATGTTTGCTATTGAGATCATAAATTTTGTTCAACTAAATTTAGAAAATATAATTATCATTGTTAGCATGTTCGTTACTTGGCATCGTGTGGAAAATAAAATGTAAATTATTTAAATCTATTCATAAGAAAAACTTTCTGCATTTAGTCAACAGAATGCGGATAATTATTCGAACGTAAGGACCAAATATGGCGAGAGAAAGCAGGAACACAACTATTTATTCTATAGTATGTATTCCTTTAGTCTCTCTCATTTGTTACATTCCATGTACCAGGACTTTTTCACATGACAAATTTTAACGTTAGATTTTTTTTAAATCGGGAGATACAAAACATGCAAAGATACACATTTTTCGGAACATGCGAGCGCAAATGCAAGGTTTGTCACTTATGTTTTTCTAAAAATCTGATATTTAATTGAGTCACGTCGTTATGGGATTGTATCCGTAGCCTCCTATAGGAGCATGTAGTAATGACAGATTAAGACTGGAAACTATAGATGATCTTATGATGAAGACAGTAAGCATCAGTAAAAATCCGAAAGTCTTTTATACGTTTGCTATTGAGATCATAAATTTTGTTCAACTAAATACAGAAAATATAATTATCATTGTTAGCATGTTCGTTACTTAGCAACGTGTGAAAAATAAAATGTAAATTATTTAAATTTATTCATAGCAAAAGCTTTCTACATTTAGTCAACAGAATGTGGATAATTATTATAGAAAATCTCTGATAAAGTCACCAGTTGTTGTTTCATTGTTATTCAAACGTAAGGACCAAATATGGCGAGAGAAAGCAGAAACACAACTATTTATTCTATAGAATGCATTCCTTCAGTCTCTCTCATTTGTTACATTCCATGTGCCAAAACTTTTTTCACATGACGAATTTTAATTTTAGGTTTTTATTTTAATCGGGAGATACAACACTTCTTGCAAAGACACAAATTTTTCAGAGCATGAGAGTGCAAATGCGAGGTTTGTCACTTACGTTTTTCATTAAATCTGATATTTAATTGTCGTTAGGTATCAGTAGCCTCCTAGAGCAGGCATGTAGTAATGACAGATGAGGAATGGAAACTATAGATGATCTTATGGTGAAGACAGAAAACGTTTCGACTTTTAGAGACATAAATAAAACAACACACTGTGGGGAATTATTAAAACAAATGACCATAATTGAATGAATGGACGGAGAACAAAACTGAATTTGGGTTCTGCGAATGACTGGTTCTACTAGCTCGTCAGAAACACCAAACAAAGTTTCTGAAAAAGTGCTACAATAATTCTGCATATAAAAGTCTTACAAAATTCATAAAGTGAGATGTAGTCAATTTAGTGTTGAGCGCTAGTTTTGTGAAGCTTGTGAAAAATTCCATATTATATATAATCGTTGGTAGGCAGCAATGCAAATTAGATTTAAATATTGTTGAAGGAAACAGGGCAGGATGCTGACCAGATTAAATAACTCTGGGGAAATATCCTTTTTTTTAACAACAGGAGTGCGTACAAGGAGAAGGTAAAGAACACTAAAATCAAAACAAAATTGTTTGGATATATATATATATATATATATATATATATATATATATATCTATCTATCTATCTATCTATTTATCTATATATATATATATATATATATATATATATATATATATATGTATATATATATATGTATATATATATATATATATATATATATATATATATATATATATATATATATATATATATATATGTGTGTGTGTGTGTGTGTGTGTATATATATATATATATATATATATATATATATATATAGAGAGAGAGAGAGAGAGAGAGAGATTATTTATAAACTAAGTTATAAAGGTAAAATAATATGACGAAATACAAAAAGTAGACAGAGTTGTTAGTCTTGTTGACAGAGTCTTCAGCATTTATCACACCAGTTGTAATTCTTTCATTTTAAATGATTTAATAGATGACGATCATTTTTTTAAAGAAATATGATTCAAATGTATTATTTAAAAATTCAGAAAAGAATATCCAATTGTATTTTTGATTTTGTAAAATATTTGCACCCTAAACAGCTATAATCGTTAAACATGTTACGCCGTTTGGCTGAATGCACTGTGTGTAGGAGGATAATGTTTATACCATCGGTTCGGCAAAGATTGCAACTACAAAGGTTAGAGACACAAATTCTATTTAGAACGTATGTACTTAGTCCAGACGACATCTGAAGATTGGCAGAGATACAATTACTATGACAAGTTTAATTATACATGAAACTAAAAATAAGAGAATGCTGAAGTACTTTTTCACTCACAACTGACAAGTCGTTTAGGAAAAGAGGTAGAATTAGTTAACACATTACTCACAATAATGTACTTATTAAATGATTTATTAACGCAGAAACAACTCCTTCCAGAGCGGCCAGTGCCTCATGAATGTGAAACAACTGCTTTCTTCATACCAACGGATACCCTGAAGTGCAAAGCAAAATAACATAGAATAAAATGTTTCGATAAATTACTCTAAACATTTATAAACTTTTATCTCTTTTCACTTCTAGGATTGAAAGAAATATCTTTATTTCTAAAGGTTAGCACAATTTAATAAAATCCAAACATTAAATATTTAAAGGTATATTTAATTTGGGTGAAGGTATGTTTTTCTGATTGGAAACCATACTACAATAATACGTTTAGATTTCCTTTAAGTAAATTCAATTGACTTTTTAACGTAACACACACACAAAGGACACACACACACACAGGACACTCACACACACACACACACACACACACACGAACACACACACACACACACACACACACACACACACACACACACACACACACATACACACAACACACACACACACACACACATACACACAACAATGGAGAAATATCATTTATTTCAAACTATTCTGATGTATAAATTATCGCATGGCAATTAAATGTAAAAAGAAATTTAAACATAACCAAGATTATTTGGTAATCTTGTAATAATGAGTCGTTACCAAAACAATGACTAACATTTATGAATGTAACATAGATATAGAGGTAAAATAGTAATACAAAATACAAGGAAAAAATATATATTTCAGTTATTTTTATGTATTTTAAAAATTCCCTTTAACTAAAACAAACAAGTTTGTATAGATAAGTTTATTTTAATTTTAAGCTCTTGATGCAGACTAAATTAAAGGTTGCATAACAAAGGCAGAACGGCAAAGCTACGTAAAGGCATATGCACGTAAATATTAAAAGCAAGCATAAGAGTCAAAGGAATATATTGCAGCGTTTTAAGCGCTGGTTTAATAAAACCTGCACTGTTTGTTCGAAAATACGTACTACGGCTCTACACATCCGGCACTAAGCCGCTGTGAATGTCCCAGATCATATCTCTATGAAACCCACACGTAACACAAGAGATAAACAAATTTTATTGTTTTCTCATCAAAGAATCTGAACGGGGAGGAAGAGATTTGACAACCTTGTTGATTCCAGATCCTCTTGAGTATGGTGCAAGAAATGTCTATAAACCTACACGAATTCCGCGAAGTGTGAAGCACTTTAAATTAGAATGTTTTGATATTTTATTCCATAAATTTACATCTCTTACCGTTTAAAAAAAGGAATATCTAAGTTAGGTAAGCTAAATTGAATCCTAAACATTATACTTAAAACTCAATTTTTAGTTATAATTTTCTGATATGTGTTTCCTATACAATATTTCGAATAGATTTTCCTGGTACAGGTAAATTTGATTGGCATTCTTAACGTATGTAAAATACCCTCGTACATCAGGGTTTGCATAAGGAGAATATTATTAATGTGCTTATTATTTTCAGAGGATAATTTGTAAACCCTTTCCTTACACAGTATTACTTAACTTTAATCGATTTTGTGTTTGCTTAATTTAAAAGGTGTCTTAAAACACACACAAACTCACTTTCACACACATCCTGGCAGGAACGCATACAACCCACCCGCACGAACACTAACACACACACACACACACACACACACACACACACACACACACACACACACACGCCCGCACGCATGTTCAATATGTATTTAATAACATGAATAATATTTCCCGTAAGGTACCCAGTCGGTTTTTAGAGGAGATTGCTTCAGCACCATATGTCCAACAGCTTTTTTAACGGTCAACAATATCAGCAACCGCGCCATCTGCCGCAAGCAAGGGGATTACTCGCAACCCTAGTCAACGACAATCAGTCAAATGTGAAACATTACTTTTACCCAATCACATTGATTTCAACAAATACAAAAGTATCCACTTGCACATCGTTCAGATTATTACAAAATCTGAATTTAACATTCATCTCAATCGAGGTACGTTTGTGTGACGATGTGTTCGAGCTGCGTCGTTAATCAAAACGCAAATAGAGGCTACTTGGAATTGCACTCACCAGAGCTGCAACTCCATTTGATGTGGTTTTGCGTCATGAACAGAGCTACAGCACCAGTCATATGTCCAATCAAGCATTCCCAAATTAGAGGGTGAAAATATGATTGCATAAAACGAGTACAGAAAATGATAAATAAAGGAGTATAGGGGACATCTTGGATGTACCAGAAACATGTCTCATCAGATTGGTTCTGGCAAAGTTTCGGTCAAAAAGGATATAGCTTTAGCTCGCTCTGAATTGTAAAATTAAACATCTCTGAAACGTATCCTTTGCTTTGTTCCTCATTTCTCACCCATGCAACCCCCAAATGACACAGCAAATGGTGGCAGAGTACAACTAATAGGTATATAAACACTCAATAGAAAGATAAAAAGAGAACACACATTCATGGTAGCCGTGGCATTACCGAGAGGCATCGAAATTTATGTTCAAATAACAGTTAAAAAAACCGAAGTCATTAAAAAACCTATAGACTAATTAGGAAATATAAACTTGTAAATCTCTATAATACTTCAATAATAATGTACTTTGTAAGGTTAGGAGGTATTAAAATATCGTTCTAAATGTAAACACATTATACTTGTATGTTAACGGACTTGTTCTATGGGTTACAAGACAGGTGTCTAAAACTAATGTGCAGCATAACGGTTGTAAACCGCGAGTATTGGAACCAAACGGTTAAGCAAGGTTATGATGAACACTACGTGTACAGTCTCCACTTACAATTGAAGAATTTAAACTATAATAAAATACAGAGCGGGCACTAAAACGACGTACTGTACAACGTTCATGTCAATATGTCAGGCCTCTTCAGGTTTTAACATATCTAATGTAAGTTATTATGTATTTTGGGAATTAATTCCTAATTTTTTATTAGTTCTCACAAAAAAGTATTTTTTTTTCAATAAAATTCTTTGTCTAGCGGTCAGCTTTGTTATCAACAGAGTTCGTAATTACAAAATCTGTAAAATATGTCATTAATTTTTTTAAAAATAATTACAAATATCATTGGTAATTGAAATGTATTAGTTTATTTCTGCAAAATTAACTTATCTAAAACATCTCTAATTATCATCACGTCATACTCTAGCTTATTTTTGTCTAGCCTATTACTATGCCTTTTAGAAGCTTTCAAAAATTTATAATTTTTCATAGTAATAAAAATTAACAAGACAATTTGAAAAAATTTGACAATTTGTCTGATTTATATCAGACATTTTTCAAGATGAACAGTTTTCATCGTATGTTTAAAAACATAATGAACCAATCATTTGAATTCTAGTTACTACTTACATATTTTTGCATGTTAAAAATTTCACTATGTATTCGAACCTAATACATTTTTGAAATGTTGTTGCACGATTAAAAGCTGCAATGCTCCACTATATATAGCGCTTTATTCTGCAATCACTCAACGTCTCTGTTGTGTCAAATAAACCGCAACAATCTCCAAGTAAGAAGCTTAAACTGGGCTAATCTGCCACGTAAGCTGTACGTCTGTAATGTATTGCCTAATTCCAACAATTTGAGGCAATTAGTTATCGTCTGTTTACATTAGAATTATTAATCTTCAGATTTATTATTATTTGTTGGTTTGTATTATTCGGTTTGCCTCGTTTTAGAACAGAATTTAGGCTGTGAATAATTAGGTCTTCAATTTAGGTTTCCATCTATCCTTCAGCTTTCTGATACATTGTTCTCCGCATCCGTTTATGTCCACACAAATCAAAATGCATTTGGTATACAACTAATTTAATTTAAAGACAGTTCCAAACTTTTGAATTTAAAATGTTCCTTAATGTTTTAAAAAAATATTATTATAATGATTTAAAAACTATATTTTTTTAAAGGAATTGAAATTAAGCTTTTTATGTATACGTTTGAGCTAATTGAAAAATAAATAAATAAAGGAGTAATATTTCTAAAACCATAAATAAGCGACTTTCATTTAATAATTTTAAAACTATTTTTTAGAAATTACAACAAGAAATAGTAACATTTTAGAAATCAAAATTCCGATAGAACGAGCCTTTTGCGTTTAATTAAGAAAAAAACTCTCTCTTTTGTTAGACAAAACATATTCAATTTTTGGATAAATTACATGTTGAAATATGTTGTTGGTAGGGAAATAGACTTATAGACGTTTTGATCAAATATTATCTATGGAATAACAAGCTGCGTAAGCTGTTACAACTATTACGATTAATGAAGGGGTGTTGACAGGTAAACCATAATGCAGAGCTACATTCACATTTTATTTATAGCCCCAACTCAGAAGAAATATTTTACGCATCTTTTAACTACGTCAGTTTTATCATTAATTTGCCACTGTATTTTACAATACTAATTCCTATTACCTAAGTGCTTTCAAATAGATGAGATATGTAGCAACTATTTTACATTTACTTACTTTTTCCCTCCTGATAAATTACACGTGTTCATAAACAATTTTACAATTCAGATTTACATGATACTCGATCTATTCATCACTTTATTCCAGTAAACGTCTGACGCTATCTAACATCTTATTAGAGCTTTCTGATATCCTACATAGTATTATTATTACTCCCAAAACCTTTAATATATTATCCTATATTATTTTTACACCAGAAACCTGTGCGCTAGGAAAACGTTTTGTGCCTGGTTTTCTTTATTACGGCGCCGATAGCATATAATAAAAGATGTTTATTATAGTATGTATGTGTGTATGTGTGTGTGTGTGTGTGTGTGTGTGTGTGTGTGTGTGTGTGTGTATGTATGTATATATATATATATATATATATATATATGTGTATGTGTGTGTGTGTGTGTGTGTATGTGTGTGTGTGTGTGTGTGTGTGTGTGTGTATGTGTGTGTGTGTGTGTGTGTGTGTGTGTGTGTGTGTGAGTGTGTGTGTGTGTGTGTGTGTGTGTGTGTGTGTGAGTGTGAGTGTGTGTGTGTGTGTTTGTGTGTGTGTGTGTGTGTGTGTGTGTGTGTGTGTGTGTGTGTAGGCGTTGGCTAAGTTGAACAAATGAGTTGGTGCGTTCCAACGAATATAGCTTAAATGTGAAAGTACCAACAAGGTCCCCAGGGCTCATTCGAAGTACTCCTGTACATCCTGCTCTGTCCATTAGCAGAGGTCGTAATGTTAATCCATTCCCTGGAACAAGGTAGTAAGGCATGTGGGTTGTATAATCAAAGAAAAAAATGCAGTTGTTTCTATATGTTATTACTAATATCAATTTTATTATTGGTTTAAAATACCTTCTTCAAAATACAGTTGTCAAACAATGTTTTTGACCTTTTGCCTAACCTAATCAACCTAATCTATTTTTATATTATTTTTGGAGTAATTTATTTGTTATAGTTTCGATATATTGAGTTATATGTTACTTTCCGCTTGTTTACAATTGGTTTTAAAACTGTCAATGTATTTGTCTCCACAATGTAATTTACAATGTTTTCAATATATTGAATGTTAGTGGTATTATTATTTGTCTCAAGTTTTAGTAATATTTGTTACTAAATTTATTCTATACTCTCAATTTTAGTAGATCTAAAATTATGTTTTCGTAATTTCAAAGTATAGGATCATGCTCGTTACATGATTTGAGGAACACTCCTGGTGAACTCGTCATGTCTGAGTTGGTTATATTGACTATTATTTCTAGCCACTTTTGCTGAGCGATAAAACAATATTTCAACAATACCTACTGGTAAATTAGTAGTTTGCCGTGTTTTTACAAGTTGTCACCACTATCCTGTGACAGTTTCTTCCTTAAAAGTTCTTTAGGATGGAAGTAATTGAAAAACTACGAGACTAGAATTGCTGTAGATTTGAAGGGTCGCTAAACATAAAACTGAGGTACAAACGACATGACGATTTGTGGACAATTAATCTTTAAACAAACAAGATGAAAATGGTCCAATAATCAAGTCATCGATATCAAACGGTATATACAAAATCTCTTAAAACGTAATCAATAATGTCATCACTCTAAGAGCACAAGAAACAAGCATTTATCTTTTTCTGTCATCCTAATACAAATTATAGTTTTATATTTGACATATTATTTAAATATACAGTATAATATGGATGACATTTCTCTTACTGAAAACATAAATATAGATCAAGAAGCCTTCAGTAGTGTTTGCTAGTAGTACCTTATTATGATACTGTTTTAGCGAATTTAAGAAAATAATTCATAAAGCTTTGAATATTTGGTTGATAAGTTTTTGTTATTGTTTGAAATAAAATTTACTCATATAAAATTTTCAAAACTTTTTCATTTTAAGTATCTCTGTATTCTATAGTGGCATGCCAGTATTTTCTATGCTGTTCTTAGAACCATTTTTCACAAAAATAATTCTTTAAAAGGCAATTTGGTGGATACTGTAAAGTTGGTTAAATGGCCTCAAATCCTACATAGCTTCATTCGTAGTGAATAACTGTCTGCCTATTATATACCGTATTATATTGACTGTGTCTAGAGTAAGGACACACAAGCCCATACGCGAAAGCTTACTTTTAATTTACAACCTATTAGTTTTAGAGTTGGAATATTATAAGGTTTTACAGAATACTGTAGTGGATAAATAATATAAAAAAATAATAGATAAAAAATATTGTGTGTTTATTCTCCTTGTGGAATTCTGGTTCATTCTCCTAGAGATGTGTTTAAACCACTTCTGTTTACAGTAGAATAATCTAGGAATAGACCTTCATGCAATAATGAAATTTCTTAATGGTCTTACATTCACAGTATAGAGGCAGAATGAAATCGATTTACAATAATATTCGTGAGCCAACTCGACGACTCACACGTCTAAGGGCCAGCTCTACGACGTTTTACCTCAGGAGATGAAAACAAGAACATAAACATTGAGAATAATTGAACATATTGGACGAATTGTACATAGGAAAAGGTCTTATATCCAATATATTAAAATCACAAGGAGCAAGAATGGGGAAAAACCTCAAATACAGAACGTAAAACCATCCGAATCCAATCTAAAAGTCTTTACTTTCGCAAAAGGATGATTGGTGACTGACATTATCAATTCCGGAGTGTTATTGTCACAATTCTGTGGCACTAGTCTGTAAGAGTCCGAAGAGTAGAAAGTAAGGCCGAGGTTGGTCACCGGTCCGTCACTTAGACAAGTCGATTGGTCCTTCCACATCCTACTATTCCAACTGTTTAACCAAAAGTACATGATACTACTTGAACCTTCCGGATGTCTTGGTTTGTACAGATAGAACCTTTCTCAGGTTAGTTAGTTCAGATACATCCAGAAAATATTTTTATCTACTTTATAGTGAACCTAAATAAGGGATAAACATCCAATATAAAAATCTGAGTTTTTTATAGCGACAAGCCTTACCCCCACTGGATCACAAGCTTTTTTGGGGAAAGATCTTTTCTACCTTATAAGGTTTTATTTGTTAGTTGTTAAATAAGATAACACCAGGTATTGATCTAGTTTCACCGTTATAAAAATCTGGATTGTAACACTCCCGATCGTCAAACGTAATGAAAAAATAAAAAATTATTATACCCATATAAAGTTATATAACGTGAATATTGTGAATAAAGTGAACTTAAAATACTCTTAATATCATATAGTTCAAATACTCTTAAAACCCTAGGAGGGGGTTTTTGAAAAAAGTAAATTTGGAATAGTTAGAAATTATCTCTTACAACATTAGATGTAGACAGGTGTGATATCTTTTGTCAATTTTCGAAAGCAAATTAAATTTTCCTTTGTTAATATCGGGGAAGTTAATTAAAATATCCAAGGCCAGGCTCTCTGACAAAACAACGGGGCACAATAAGAACAATGCAGTATTGGGAATCGTACATACAACAAATCTGCTTTTATTTGTACTATACGGAATTTTAATTAAACATTTTGTTTTCGTAACTTTGATGAATAATTTAACCGAAACAAATATATGTTTATGTAGAGAAATTATTTAAATAATTAATGCTTCGGATGTATTATGAAATAGATTTGTATTTCACAATACATAATTACAGTACATAACCAAATAGTTTTAAATGCGTCAGACGATAACATTAGCATATGTTAAAAAACATAATTTTATCCTTTTATCGTAATCTAAGTACAATCGTTTTGTTGTGTTCCATTATTATAAGACAATTTAACTTGTTGTTTGGAAGTAAATTTTAATAAAATATTTAAAAAAAAATAAATAGGGAAAAATTATTTTATTAATTTATCATATGCAAAACCTTTGTTTATGAATTTATGATTTTATTAACATTTTAATTATTAAGTACAAGTTTCATTATTTAAAAAGGTTTTAAAGAGCCGATGTACAAGAAACATTTGATTTATATATTCTCTTTCAATGCATATTTTATGACAGGTAGAACATTTAAACTAGGTGGGGTATAACTTTCTAAATCCATTTTTGCTTACATAATGTCGGCAGAACTTGTATAATACTAATATCATGTTTGTTTGTATATTTGGAAAAAAATAGATGGTACTTTCATTATTACATACAAAATAAATTATAATTTATTTTGCCGTCTATTTTTCACCGCAAGATTAATTGGCCATATAATTAATGTACCTTGAACACACTAGCCTTCTCTAAATGCATTAGTATAGAATTAATACAATACTCTAAATAAAGCTATGGCAGAATAACCTGAAGTGGTCTTTTAATTGATATTTGGCCTATAGTCAATGGAAAAGGTTATCTACTGTCTGAAAAGGTGACACTTTAGAAGCTGTCTATAGAAATGCCCAAGAGCTACTTAAGCATTTCATTAGCCGCAATATGAATTTGTGTTTGACATAGAACGAATAAAAGAGATATTTTGTTGTCAAGTTGATGTCATTCAATAAGATATTCATTAAATTAAACATTATAATTTGTTTACTAAAATTTTTAAATTTCATACACAAATTTCATTAGTAAAAACCTTTGAATTATCTCGAAATTGTATTTAAAAACTTTACATGCCTAACTGTAGGATAAATAGAAATACAACAGTTTTATAAAATTATATATCAGGTGAAACATATTCAAACCGGTTTTTTGTGTGACATGAAGTTGAAATATTTGTTTGTGAAAATTTCATTTTGTTTTTTAGAACATCAAAGTAGAAATTACTTTTCCCAAGTTAAGTTTATGTTTGCAATAGAATACTTGAGAATTAATTAAAACTATCTACTTCAAATGGCATATCTTCCACCTATTACAAACATTGCAATGTTTAATTAAAATGATGTTATCTTACGCTGCAAAGTGTAGTGGAAACAATGTTACGTTTAGCTCCCTCTTTCTGTAATCACATGTTTCGTAACCGCACTAACATAAGCTATTTCCTCTATTCGTTGTAAAATTCTTCTTCAGCTCCGTATAATCATATAATGTATATATATTCTAGATAATTATTCAACTTTAGAAAATCAGGCGGAGCGATCCATAAACTTCTAATATAAATCATTATTTTTGTTATGATTGGGTCGCGATGACAGTTGAACATTTAATAAATCAAACAATGCCGAGAACGTGGGCTTCTGTATTTAAGCTAAAATCAACTTCATGATTACATATTAATAGCTTTGTAATAGGTAATATGTTTTATTATCACTTGTGTGTAATATTAATAAACCTATTTTAAATTTTTTGTTCCCTTTACATATTTATTTTATAAATCATCTAGAACTTAAAGAATAGTTAAAAAATACCTAAACTCTCAATCTATATTGAGTCGCATGAAAATAAATTTGTTTTAGAATTCACAAACAAAAAAAAGGTTTATTGCAAGTAATATTATATTTAATTATTTTTCTACGTTACACATTTCTATTTTTAATCTTTTTGGTACGAGATTTGTATTGCAAGAATATTGTTTGTAATTTTAAAAACATTATCTACAACAATTAATTCATTAACTATTCACCTAATTTACCTTCCTATTACGTAAAAATTTTTAAATGAAATAAGTATTAAAAAATATTAAATTAGATTTCAATATACCACGTTTTTAAAACTTACTGAAAAGTATAATATAATTCTATGGCCCGTCTACAATTTTGAGGGAGAATTGTTAGTGGCTATAGATAGATTTGTAATACTTGGAGAGAAATATGACAGTTAATATAGATTCAATTAATTATATAACGGTGAATTGAAAATAGGATTTACTGTAACTATATTCATTTACTCCTCGTTAACTATCATAAATTGCCTGCGACCCACGTTTTTCTCAAGTACTACAAATGTATCCATAGCCAATTACAAAATTGTCGAAGAGTGATGATGAATATTTTATACTTTTTAATCCTTTTTAAGGGTAGTACTTTTTCCGTAGTTTAAAGAAAAAGACTTTACTTAATTTATTAGTTTCTGTTTGAATTCTTTATCTTTCGTGAATGTCTCTATCTCGTCAAGCAAATCTAATTTGTTTAAACAAATAATGTTCAAACAAATTTAAAGCAAGTGAATATTGTCGAACAGCTGTTTTAACACGATAGGTAGCTCATCAACCAAATTAGATTTCCTTAAAGAACTATTGTTCAAACAAATATATAGACGAAAAACGAGTGAATATTGAATTATCATCTAGTTCTGACCTATGTTTAAAATTTCAGGTCTGTAGTTCATAGGGAAGTTAATTTAAACTCGATTGGAAAATATGCTCGTCAGACAGACAGATATGATAAAAACCGAAGTAATAAAATCGTTCCAATATCTTATTATATTAATTTACTTTTAATTATGTAACTAAAAATGTCTGCAGTTTGTTATTTTTCAGTATATTATACTTATAAAATAGTTTGTCGTTTACAGTAAACATTGTTTTTGACAGTTTACGTTTTGAGTCGTTTCAATTAGAAGTTGTTCTATACGTGTATTAGTGTTACATAATAATATCGCCCTCACATTACATTTTCCAGTATTTCGTTACTACATATATTATTGAGTAAAAGAAATGTTATGATATTATATTTTGTTTACGTTCGATAGCTATTCAAGTAAATATTAAATTCTAAAAGCAAATTTAATTATTCATTCTAATAAAATAACTAGCAGTGATACACCTAATTTATCAGATAAAATAATATTACAAAAATTGTTGTTTTACACCTATTTTTATTTTAACTAAAATGGCTCAGCCTAAAATACATAATTTAAAGTTCATAAAATTTTATTTTCTACAGTTTTAACGATATATATGCTATTCAACTAATATCTTTTTATTTTTACATCCATGTTCTCTAGTAGTCATGTGGGACCTGTTTTTTGTTTTAGCAACAGTAGCCTGGTAAATAGCTTTTACTGATAGTAAATTAAAGAGCTATTTTTTATTTTTTAAATATATTTTGTTTTTTTAAACATTACAATTTTTATTCACTGCACTCGATATTTTAACTTTCTTACATAGTTTAGGTTTTATAAGAAAACGTAGTTTAAAACTAGCAACATAGAACCGTTAAATTCCTAGAACCGAAGAAGTAAATCAGAAAACAAAGAGGTTTTCCCACTAATTTATGTGTTGTCAAAATAAGTAGAAAAAATTACATTCAGCTACTGTGTTTTGTGGAAAGAGTGAAGAAGATAGAAGATGGCCAAACAGAAGAATGGCGACAAGAAGTACCTGTTATCCGACTTAATCCCCTTGTTAAAGGGCACGCATAATCCAACCTATAACTTGCAACTCCCGCCCAGGAGTCTTGCGTCAGGCTCGACTACCCGTGGCACTAGCCTATACTGTAGGACTTAGTCCTAGGCGGGCTTTAACACTACCCATTAGAACTTGACAGTAAAATTGTGTGAATATCTTTTAGAAATAGTAATTTGGATCGTCAACTTACATTGCCAGAAAAGATCAACAGAAATCTTTGAAATCTACATTCAAGAAGAAAGGTAGACCACCATAAGGGGTTTAAAAATTGAAACCTTATCTTATCAAAAACATAAAAATAAACTGTATAAATATACAGTTAAATTATCTTATAATAATGTAACACGACAAAACGGTTATACTTAGATAAAGATAAAAGGATAAAATTATGTTTTTTTATATATGATGATGCTATCGTCTGACACATTTAAAACTATTTGGTTACGTACTACAACTACGTAGTATGAAATACAAATCTATTTCACAATACATCCGTAGTAATTATTACTAAACTATTTTCTCTACATAAACATTATATTTGTTTAGATTAAATTATTCATCAAAGATACGAGAGAAAATGTTTAATTAAACTTGTGTATAGTAAAATTAAAACAGATTTTTTGTATGCACGATTCCCAATACTGCATTGTTCTTATTGTGCCCCGTTGTGATGTCAGGGAGCCATCAATAGGGCGTTTGATCTTTTAATTAACTTCCCCAATATGAACAAAGGAAAATTTAATTTCCTTTCGAAAATTGACAAGAGATATCACACCTGTGTTCATTTAATTTTTTTAATGGATAATTTCTAACTGCTACAAATTTATTTTTCTCAAAAACGCCCACGTAGGCGTTTATAAATGATTTTAAGATTAAAATAAGTTAAATTTATTTTTATAATTTAATTATTTTCTTTTAAAACTTGATGTTAAAGAAGATTGTTACATTTGGAAAATTAAGAAAATGTCATTATTTATTTACTTTATATAACTTTATTTGGGTATAAGAATGTTTGATTGTTTCATTAAGTTTGACGATCTGTAGCGTTACAACTGTAGAGAAATATAACAGTGTACCTAGGTAAACACCAGAACGTATCTTATTGAAGAACTAGCAATTAAAACATTATAAGGTGCAACAGATCTTTTCCTCAAAGAGTTTCTGATCCAGTTGGTAACTCCCGTCCAGGTAACTTGCGTCAGGCTCGACTACCCGTTGCACTAGTTTATACTTGGTCCTAGGCGGGCTTTAACAGTAAAATTGTGTAAATATCTTTTAAAAACAATTAATTGTAATTTGAATCGTCAACTTACATTGCCAGAAAAGATCAACAGAAATCTTCCTTCTAGAAGAAAGGAAGGCCACCATAGGGGTTTTAAAATTGAAACCTTATCTTTTCAAAATAATATAAATGTACTGTATTTTTTCTTGTTGTCTGCGCCTACAGTGTCTCTACTTCCTCATTCTTCCTTCTTCGGCGTTTCTTTTGTTGAATTTAGGAGCCATTCATTGGACACTAGCTTTATATTGTTACATAGCTTTACAAAGAGTGAAGTAAGGTTTTTCTTTCTTATGGCGTTATTTGTTAGCTTTTGGCAAGAATTCCTAGAAATGAACTTTCCTGTATTTAAACGGAGAGGAAAATAAGCACGACAAAACAAAAAAAAGTGGTAAGAAGCCTACTAGCTTTAAATTCTACCTTAAAACATATTTAAATTCACAGAGAGAGAGAGAGAGAGAGAGAGAGCGGAAAGGTTTTTCTTACTTAAACCTATATTTGTTGGTTTTTGGCAAAAATTTCTAGAAATGGACATTCCTGTATTTCAGATGAAATTAACCACTACCGAGAACTTCTACAAACGTATTCACGACAAAACATTTTTATGTGGACGATATTTTATGATGAATTAAACCCCTATTTAACCTCCGGCCTCAAGCGTGACGTAGTCAACGCGTTTAAACAGACCACTAGGAAAAAGTGGCCACCAAAGTATTTAAATGAGTCGTGGTGTTTTCTTAAATTTCATCGTCGGCTTGGAAGCGAGCCTTGCTAGCCACGTCTTTACTTCAGGGAATAGACGCAACTCAGCACTGGGTCGGAACTGTAAGTTGGATGGCCAAAAATGTCCAGTTGCCATTAGTTAAGTAGCTGTTGAGTTACAGAAAAAATCTGGGTAGATACTTTATAATGGAACAGAATGTAATTTACGACTTTTAGTCATACATCTTAGAACACACTATCCACCTGATTCTTCTCTTTGAAACTATCAATATTAGAAATGGTACCGAACTTTATGATAACGCCCGCTTACGTTTACATTATGCAACCCAACAGCACGTTCAGTATTTGGAATCACCGTGGCGCTGAGACAGTCATACAGATACGACTTGGCGAGTTGAGTGATTTCCATCTGTACAGTGCACTAATAATGTGGCTAGAACACTTCCAAACTGAAGAGGAGCTTTTACAAAAACATTATAGTCATTTAAATATATGAGAATTCAATGAGAAGGATATTAGAACAGAAATCCGCAGGAACGACACATCCTGCAATCGTTAACGTGAGTTATTATGATAACTGGAGTAACCATAGGTATATTTAATTATGTTATGATATAGAACATGTTATTATGTTCATTTCTCTTTCATTAGTAAAATATTGGATATTGAAAGGAAACAGTGTTTTTGTACAAAAATTGTATTTTTGTAGATTATCATTAACATTTTTGCTTTACGTCTCTTTAGTTAAAGTTGCAATTTTTTATTGAGTTTTCCAGCGAAAGGAAAACCTATTCTGTGACGTAACAAAATACTTTATACATGTTTAGAACGGATTAAATTTTCATACGTTTACTCTGGCGGCTTCTATGGGTTGCTCTAGGGTGCTAATATAAAAGCGAATCAAATGCTTTCAAATATTCTTTCTAAGCAATAAATATTTCCGCTTTTTAATATTTATTTAATATATGCAATATAATATATACATTACTTAGTTCAATCATCTTTTCTGGAAGATATTGGGACACACATAGTTTTTAACGTAAATTGGTTTACCAATGTATGTTAAAACAACTTATAAACTAAAATAAATAAGTAATTAACTCAAAACAATTGCTTCAAAAACGGTTTTTTCAAAATGTCCTCCTCCTCCAACGTAACTCTGTAGCCTACTCTTCTTTTATTCCAAGATATTTCTATCTTTATAAGTAGTATATTATTATTACAAAATATAAAAGAAATTGTGTTTCAAACAATTTTCAGGTATTTTATTGATACTAAAATTTAAATTTGTGCAAGTTTATATTTTTTGTAGTTAATTTTATTCCATGAATTTGCACAAAATTGGAATTTTAGCTATTTTAAGAAAGTTATTTTAATAAAACTTGAAACAGGGTATTCCACTGCTCGATCGTTATATATAGCCATCAATACCATTAAATATAGCCATTAAATTCGGATCTGTAACCTGTATTATCACCTTTTACAATTCAAAACAAAATACCATTTACATCAAGTAATGAATGCCCCGAATGTATTTGGGGGGGGGGGAGGATTTAAGACCAGCTAAAACTTTCGCTGGCCATAAAACCGAGGCAAATCATTTCATCACGTTTGTTTAATTGTCCTTTCTACCTTATTTTCCAATATATGTACACATTTGCTACTTATATACTAGCTATATACATACATATATTCTAAAACATTCTAAAAGAATTCAGTTCAGAACAGCATGACGTCAACTTAGTAGGACATACCAACCAACTCCTCGATAGCTTCACCGTTTTCGTGGTAGCTCAAATATCTCAACCTTCAATTCTGTACTTTTGATCACTAATTAAATTATATCATCATCTTAATTTTATTTTTAGAGACATGTCTAAGTAGGTAACAAGTTAAATCACACTATGGATGTTTTAGTGTGAATTTGCTAATAAATGCCCCTCATTGTGAATCCATGCAGGAGATGAAACCTTCTTTAAGGCAAATTACTAATTACTAATACTTCATATTCAATGAAGTAACAGACAATGGCTGCGTTTTGAACAAAGTGCAGAACCCATCTCGAGTCTTATTAATGTCGTTATATTAATAAATTTTATGGTTCATTGAACATTAATTTGATTCACGCTAACAATATCTTTAATTTTTATATTTCTAGTATTATTTTTCCTTTTATGGGGTACAATGTAGCAGGCCTCCACGTGGTGTACCCTGGGTAACGCTAAATCTGCTACGGCGATCGCCGAAATCGAACCAACCATCGCCAATCGAGCTAAATGATCGCTACAAGAACGAGAATTTTAAGAATGAATACCAACGGCCCTTTTCAGGGCTACCAAGCTAACGACGACCTTGGTATTATATTTTGGAACGCGGGAGGATTAAATCATCCCAAATTTACTGAGTTCAAAACTTTAATTTCAAAAACGGACGCTGACATTTTTATTATTGTCGAAGCTGGTGCCTCTACGGATTCACCAAGTTTTTATAAAATGACAAACTTTTCTAATTATATTTTAAAACGATCAAGGCAAATTGCCTCTGGAATTATTTGTGGTGTTAACGACAGACTACCTAGCAAGTTTACCGTATTGCGTGAAATGACTAATAATAATAAACTTGAAGCTGCATCTATCGATGTTTGGTCTAAAGGAACCCACTACAAAATGATAGGATTGTACAACCCACCTAACAATACTCCAAATGTTGACTTCATCTCAGATCTGGTTCGACACCCAAACAGTCTGGTGATTGGCGATTTCAACGCCCGCTCCAGCCGGTGGGGATATACTACTGCAAATGTGGCTGGGAGAAGTATAGAAAACCTGATCGACTCTACAAACCTGACCCATCTCCCAACCGAGCCAACATTTCTTTCCTTTGCCGGGCACTCAAGCACTCCCGATCTCGTCCTAGTCCACGCAAACTTAATGACAAGAGCGTTCTTATCTCTTGACGACGCCATGGATGGGTGCGGGCACCGCACGTTGTGCTTAAAAATTAAAAGCAAAAAGCGACAACCACAAAGCAGACCTAAGCTTACTCGTTGGAATTTTAAAAAAGCGGACTGGGATATGTTCAAGGAGCTAACTGACGCACTTCTGAAGGACAGCATAGTTGACACCAATCCCGACAAATCCACTCAACGTTTTGTAGAAGGGATTCTGACTGCCGCCAAGGCGAGTATTCCGAGAGGGAAAGCCAAAAAGTACAAACCCTTCTGGACCGGGTCCCTCACCGATTTAAAAGCAAATAGAAACATTGCTAGGCGAAAAGCGGAAACCACCAATAGTATGATTGACTGCGTTGACTTGAGAAAACGTCAAGCCACTCTCAAACAAGGCATAGTACAAGCCAAAAGAACAGCTTACAGAACCTTCATATCTAGGCTAGATTTCCGTAAAGAAGGTAGCAAGGCACACAGATTCATCTCGAGCCTCAATAACGAGAAATCAAGCCATCAATGGGAACCGATTAATGACAACTCCACAGGTGGTAGAAAGCTCACAGAACCAGACCAAATAGCCAACGCTCTATGCAAACACTATGCTGCTGTCAGCAGGCTGCATGTTACATCAGAAGAGAGGAAGAGTATCATGGTAGAAACAGCTGCAGAAAACGACCACCCTCCATTTGACAACCCCTTTACACTTCAGGACCTTGAGCTAGCTTTAGCTTGCTTGTAGAATGGCAAATCTGCGGGACCTGACGGTATATTCCCCGATTTTGTTCGCCACCTAGAAGAAACCGCAAAACAAACCTTCCTCAAACTCATTAATCTCACATGGAAGACCAGAGTCCCCCATCAATGGAGGAAAGCCGAGATAATATCACTGTTAAAAAAGGGGAAAGCTGCGAACCTGCTGTCTAGTTATCGGCCCATCTCTCTCACCAGTGTATGTTGCAAGGTGGCAGAAAAAATGATCGAACGCAGACTGCGCGAGTTTCTGGAAACCATCGGAGCAATAAGCGACAACCAAGCTGGCTTCCGCAAATACAGATCCACTACAGACCAAATCGTCAAGTTTACACAAGCGGTCAAGGATGGGTTTAACCATAAACAATCAACCCTCGCTGTTTTCGTTGATTTCAAAGCAGCATATGACAAAATCTGGCGGCATTTGCTCCTACAAAAGCTGAAACGCAGGGGAGTGACCGGTAACATGCTCAGGTGGATCAAAAGCTTCTTATCTCACCGCTTTATCAGGTGCAAGTTTCAAAACAGTACATCTTCTTACCGCCAACTACGATAGGGTCTTCCCCAGGGAGCGGTGCTTAGCTGTTTATTATTCAATGTCATGATAGACGACCTTCAGCAGACTATTGAATCAATTTTGGGAATGCAGTGTCTCTTTTTTGCTGACGATGTGGTTTTATGTGCAACAGGCAGTGGCATACAACGCCTCCAAGATGCAACTAACTCCGCACTTATCAGCCTAGAAAAATGGTCAAATCAAAACAAAATGGAGGTTAGTGTGGAGAAAACCACTGCCCAACTATTTACACTCTCAACTAAACCAGGCACATTTCAGGTCCAATACAGGGGCACAAACCTCCAGCAAACAACTCAATCGAGGTATCTCGGCATTATACTAGATACCAGGCTTTCCTTCAACAGCCATTTAAGGTCTACAGCTGAAAAAGCACAAAAGCGCAACAATCTACTGAAGCGATTGACGTCAACCAAGTGGGGGGCAACACAGGATGTCCTAAGCACGGCCTACAAAACATATGTCCGTCCAGTGATGGAGTATGGGAGCGAAGTTGTGTCTCTCTCCTCTAACAGTACTCTATCTAAATATGACGTGGTCCAAAACAATGCCCTAAGGACGATCACTGGAGGTGCCAAATCCACCCCCATAGTGGCGATGCAGTTACAAGCAGATATAGAACCCCTGGAATCCAGAAGGGAGAAAAGCACTTTAAAATTT
>JBAIZL010000001.1:192371840-192501840 GCA_036971475.1 Prosapia bicincta
TAATCTTTGATTGAGTTTTCAAGGTACCCGTTACTGTGCTAGTGAGGTGACAAGATAGAGGCAAATGTAGGAAGTTAAATTCGTGATGCTACGGTTTTGAAAAGGTAAAATACAACCCATATTAAACACGTACGATTAAATTGTTGGGTGATGTAATTGGATTCGGTGAACAACCCTTTCTAGTGATCCTGCTGAAAGTAGCCTTTAATTAATGTTTTAAAATCATTGGCCTCTAAACTACGTTTTTATTTTCCGCTTTGTCCTGAAAAAGGTGATTGAGTTAAAACTCACTATTTAAAATGAATAAGAACTTCCATCAGCCAAATGAGAAAAAGAACAACACACATTTTGTTGTTGTGTTGCTGTGAATTTAAAGTAGTTTACGTGATAAAACAGCTATTGGACATCAGTATATATTTGCCGTTACGTATCCTATGTAAGATAATATATTTTACCACCAAATAAACGTCTTAAATTACCTATTTTTGATCCAGAAGTACGGAAGTTTGTATCTGAAATAGAGAACCAGACATCATATTAAGTGTTGAATTCATATTATTAGATCAAACTACTTTCAAAATTTAACTCGGGACGGCAAAATAGTGCGAGTTTTCATATTTTAATAATGCAGGAAGTTGTGATTAATTCGTGGGATACAATAACAAATTTTCAACTGTTAGATAAATTAATTTGAAATGTATTTTATTTTATATATAACCAATCTCTATGTGGATATCACATGTCAATGCCATAAATTCTACAATAGTGAACATATATGTGGTAATTCTTAACATGTTAAACAAAGGTAAAAACCAGATCTAAAACAGTGTAAACGTTTCTAATCATATTTTCCCGTTAATCTTTTATTTAAAGTTTATAGATAAAAAATAGATTTATTTTATTTTGAAACAATTGGTAAATTTATTTATTTATCACATTATTATTAATATCATATGCTATTATTTATTTATTCGAATGCACCATTCTCAAGTTTAATTTAGGAATGCTCTTGCTTTTGCAGGTCACTTTATTAATTATGTATCAGATAACTACAATATTCAACACATAAATTCCTTAAGAATTTATTTAAAATAAATCGTTACAACGATTTTTGGTGACCTAAATTGTGCCACTCTGCTGTTTTTCTTTCTAAAATTAAATTATAAAGTTTAGTGCGTTCAGTAAAAATTTTTTAAATATTAATTTATGACATTGGAAAGAAAAGTTTATTTTTGATTCGGGTATTTTGTCACCTGAAAAGAATTGGAGTCAGTGATGCTACTAGTATAAACCCGTTTTTTGAAAATGCATAGTTAGTCTCAACAGGAAATGCTTGTTTGAACAAGGGAGTTGTAAGTCAAGCTACATTGTATAAACCAGTTTTTAGATAGTAGTTCTCTTTAAAGAAATGGTTGTTTAAACACTCCTAGATTGTTTGTTTATTTATTAAAAGATATTCACTTGGTTTTCTGAATGCTGGCTATATCTATTTATACAAACGGAGAAGAAAGTATAAAGCTTTGAAAATTTATTAAATTAAAATGATTTAAAAGTAAAGTAGAACTGTCAGATAATTCATTCTTTAAACAATATAAATTTTACCACAGGCTCATTAAAGAATAATTTGTAATAAAAAGAAAACTATTATTGGATTTTATAACTAATGTGTAACAAACAAGAAATAATTTTATAAGTTTTATTTTGGAAGTATTTAAGTTCGTGTAAGTTGCGTTATAGAGTCATGTGAAAAATTCAGACAAACTTTATATAATTTTTAAATAATTAAAATGTTTGTAAATTTGTAAATATCTAAGTCTTGGTATTATAAAGAAGAAAAAGTTAGCGAGGAAAATAGGTGTGTACCTTTGTATGGAATTTACACACACGACAACACGTAACACATTTATAGGTCAAGAGTGCACCTTGGCATATAATTCATCTTCTACACGAAATTAACTGGGAATATAATCTCAAAATATAAAACACTACACTATTCAATGACAGTATGAATCAATAAACTAACTGTGACACTATGACAAAATGGTGTATAAAGTTGCAAACCTAAGATCCGTTTTATTTCACTTCCTATTTATAAATATTAAAGAGCTTATGAAGTATATTACTCATATTTTTGTTAGATAAATGTTTGGAATAGAAATTTTATGTGGAACAGGAAAATTAATTCCTTTGTTTGTCAACGTACTGGCTATGTAATTTTGAATTCAAGTTTGGGATTGAATTTAAAAGTAAAGTTATTGGAATTTCGAAGAATGGGATTTGAAATCCAAAAAGGGTAAGACGTACTGAATATTGTAAAAGATAACAATAGGTTATGATACGATGAGTACAGGCTTAAATTTTTTTAAGTAGAATAAAGATTGTAAAGACAAATTGTGTTGTGAAACAATATTCTCTTAAAAGTATTTTAAATATAGGCAAGATTTATTATGGTTTATGTTATGTGAATAGCCTATAGAAGTAAACTTCTTTAACTTAAACTGAAGGGTTTTTTAAATCTTGGAAATGGTTATAAATGGGTTTATGATATGACTTTAAAAAATATATATATATTTGTTGTCGTTAATATATGAGTTGAATTAATAAGTCATTAATTAATTATTAAATTGAATAAAATAATTATTTTGAAAATAGAAATACACAATTTTTTGTTTTAGGCAAAAATGTTACATGTTACAGCAGCATCAGAAAACAAACCGAAATAAAAATTAAAAAAATTGTAAATTATAATTCTATGTACAGTAATACTGGTTGAGATATGATTACCACAAGCCTTGTTTTTATGAAAACAGTGCCGAAGGTCAGGAATCGCAAAATGAACTCTGATCACTTCTTCTCGGTTAGGTCTTCGAACCAAAAGCACGCTGCAAGATTGGCCGTATCAAGAACATATTTTATTTTAACAGCTTTAATTTAATTTAAGTCAATTAAGTTAATAAGGATCAAAAAGTTTCCTTTATTATTTTTAAAAACGTTTCATCACTGATTAGTCAACATCGGGCGAGCTCCCTAGCCACCACGTATCCAAAATGGATAATGGCAAGGCCTGATCCAGGAACCACGCTGTACAACATAAATTCCAGTTTCAAATACGTTAATAATTTTATGTAAGGTGATGTGAAATAAAAATTTAACTTTCAAAATTTAACTCGGGACGGCAAAATAGTGCGAGTTTTCATATTTTAATAATGCTGGAAGTTATGATTAATCGATGGGATACAATAACATATTTTCATCTGTTAGATATACTAATTTGCAATGTATTTTATTTTATATAGAAGCAATCTCTTTGTGGATATCACATGGCAATGCCATAAATACTAAAATAGAGAAAATATTTGCGTAAAATCTTAACACGTTAAACAAAGGTAAAAACCAGATCTAAAACTGTGTAAACGTTTCTAATTGTCTTTTCTCTCTTATCTCTTATGTAAATGTTTTACATTAAAATTTGATTTGAATTATTTTGAAATAATTGGTAAATGTATTGAATGCACCATTCTCAAGTTGAATTTAGGAATGACTTGCAGGTCACTTTATTAACTATGTAAGAGATAACTTCAATATTCAACACCTAAATTCCTTAAGAATTTATTTAAAATAAATCGTTAAAACTATTTTTGTATTACAGTGTGTGTGTGTGTGTGAAAAGTGAAACGTTTTCCTGCTAAAACTTTATATACAAGTTTAAAATACATGAATAATACTTTGAACAAACAAATATATTAGTTCAAAGTTTTCGCTATATGCATTGTTATTATACTATACTCAAGAAAAAACCTTACTTTATCACAAACCGACTATAACAGTTTTTCCAACCTTTTTGATGTCGCTGGCTCCCTGCAGTGACGGTTAATTCACCGGTACCCCCTACGAGCTAAAAACATTTCGCAATATGTTTTTATATTTATTTTACATATAACAAAGGACATATAAAATTTTGCAACACAAAGAGTATCTTTTGAGGCAATTAAAAACTATCGTAAATTATGAAATCCTAAAACACTATTATAATAGCAGTTTGATCTAATGATATGAATTCAACACTTACTAATATGATGGCTGGTTCTCTATTTCAGATACAAACTTCCGTAAGTATGGATAAAAAATGGGCAATTTAAGACGTATATTTGGTGGGAAAATAAATTATCTTACATAGGATACGTAATGGCAAATATAAATTGATGTCCAATAGCGGTTTTATCACGATAAACTACTTTAAATTCACAGCAACACATCAACAAAATATGTGTTTATTTTTAAATAAATGAAACCTCTAAACCACAAATAACATTTTTTCAAACCTTATGTACATTTCGATTGCCCAGCAATCATCTTCAGAGGTATTTAAAAAATACAACTAACTTTAAACAACATAATACAACAAATATATAGGCATAAACCGGTAACTACTTCGCCACGCCCCTTATTTAAAAAAAAACTAGTACGACCAATCACGTTGCAGTAAATTCCCCCTCTACAACTTGGTCCGGTCCTCCAACTCTCGTGGTGAAGAGTTACCGTTACAAATATTTCAATTTTACTAAAAAACAATAATATTATTTATTAACAAGGTTATAACTATCTCCTAATTAATGAATATAACTGAGATTTAGGGATAGGCCTTTTATCACAATTTAATAAATTATTTTCGTCATATTTGTGAATGTACAAACTTTCAAAACTATTCAAAAGACCTTTTGAATTAACAGTTTTTAATAATTTTAGATCATTTAATTCTAAAGTGTGTTTAGTGTTTAGAATATGTTCTGCAACACTAGATTTTTTAGGTCTTTGAAATTTTATATGGCTAATATGTTCATTAAATCTGGTTAATATCTTCCTTTTTGTTTGGCCAATATAAATTTTACTACATGGATTACAATTTATTTTATAAATACAAGATTTATCTATCATCTTTATTTTATCTTTTGGTTTACCCAATACATTTTTTAAGCTATTTAAGCTTTTGTAAGCTACTTTTAAATTTATACATGTTTAAAAACTTTTTCTAGACCTTTTGTTAAATCCATATCGAATGGTAGGCTAATGAATTGATTTTTAATATTTTCTTTTTGTTTTATTAAGGTAGTAGAAACGTTTCTAAACTTTTAAAATTTTTGTTTCCTCAAAATATTATCTATTATTAACAAATCTGGTATTATATTCTAATTAAATTTTAAAAAAACCATCCATTATATTATTGAGTTAAATATTATTTATTGTAACTACAATAATTTTGTTAGATTTGTCTCTAAATGAAAAATTAGACAATAATACACAAATATGGTTAACCTCACTTACGCTTGCTTATAGACTAAATAAAGTAACATTTTAGAGATGAACACTTTGGATCAATTACAAGTTATATTTTAAACAACTTTAAGTAAAACAAGCGCTTATCTCTTGCTAATTTTCGAAAACAAATTAAATTTCTCTTTGTGTATCTTCTGGAAGTTAATTAAAATGTTTCATCTCTCCTACTCTTACGTCATAGCGCGATGGGGGAACAGAGCAATCTCGAGACACTAGATGCAGCAAAGCTATTTTATATTAAATGTTATTCAACGCTTTACACTTATTATTTATATTATTAATCTTCACACAAACTACTTACCTCAATGTATAACAATAGAATGTTGATGAAAAATGGAGTACATCAAAATTTCAATTAAATTGCAATAAAGAGTCTTTAAACATGTTATGTAATTAAAAAAAATAACTTTCAGTAAGGCGGAAAATTATGTAATATAAAAAGAAAAATAATATTAACAATATATTAATTAAAATTATTGAAAGCATAAATCAAATGAACGCTCAACAAACAATAAAGTTAATTATTACAACGATATTACTAAGACTCGAGATGGGCTCTGACACTTTGTACGCAACTCAACCATTGTCTTTTACTTCATTGAATATGTCTTCTTATTAGTGACGTGCCTTAAAGAAGGTTTCACTTAAGTTTCGACTCGAGATGGGTTCTGACACTTTGTACGCAACTCAGCCATTGTCTTTTACTTCCTTGAATATGTCTCCGTATTAGTGACTTGCCTTAAAGATGGTTTCACTTAAGTTTCGACTCGAGATGGGTTCTGACACTTTGTACGCAACTCAGCCACTGTCTTTTACTTCCTTGAATATGTCTCCGTATTAGTGACTTGCCTTAAAGATGGTTTCACTTAAGTTTCGACTCGAGATGGGTTCTGAAACTTTGTACGCAACTCAGCCATTGTCTTTTACTTCCTTGAATATGTCTCCGTATTAGTGACTTGCCTTAAAGATGGTTTCACTTAAGTTTCGACTCGAGATGGGTTCTGACACTTTGTACGCAACTCAGCCATTGTCTTTTACTTCCTTGAATATGTCTCCGTATTAGTGACTTGCCTTAAAGATGGTTTCACTTAAGTTTCGACTCGAGATGGGTTCTGACACTTTGTACGCAACTCAGCCATTGTCTTTTACTTCCTTGAATATGTCTCCGTATTAGTGACTTGCTGTAAGATGGTTTCACTTAAGTTTCGACTCGAGATGGGTTCTGACACTTTGTACGCAACTCAGCCATTGTCTTTTACTTCCTTGAATATGTCTCCGTATTAGTGACTTGCCTTAAAGATGGTTTCACTTAAGTTTCGACTCGAGATGGGTTCTGACACTTTGTACGCAACTCAGCCATTGTCTGTTACTTCATTGAATATGTCTCCTTATTAGTGACTTGCCTTAAAGAAGGTTTCACTTAAGTTTCGACTCGAGATGGGTTCTGACACTTTGTACGCAACTCAGCCATTGTCTTTTACTTCCTTGAATATGTCTCCGTATTAGTGACTTGCCTTAAAGATGGTTTCACTTAAGTTTCGACTCGAGATGGGTACTGACACTTTGTACGCAACTCAGCCATTGTCTTTTACTTCCTTGAATATGTCTCCGTATTAGTGACTTGCCTTAAAGATGGTTTCACTTAAGTTTCGACTCGAGATGGGTTCTGACACTTTGTACGCAACTCAGCCATTGTCTTTTACTTCCTTGAATATGTCTCCGTATTAGTGACTTGCCTTAAAGATGGTTTCACTTAAGTTTCGACTCGAGATGGGTTCTGACACTTTGTACGCAACTCAGCCATTGTCTTTTACTTCCTTGAATATGTCTCCGTATTAGTGACTTGCCTTAAAGATGGTTTCACTTAAGTTTCGACTCGAGATGGGTTCTGACACTTTGTACGCAACTCAGCCATTGTCTTTTACTTCCTTGAATATGTCTCCGTATTAGTGACTTGCCTTAAAGATGGTTTCACTTAAGTTTCGACTCGAGATGGGTTCTGACACTTTGTACGCAACTCAGCCATTGTCTTTTACTTCCTTGAATATGTCTCCGTATTAGTGACTTGCCTTAAAGATGGTTTCACTTAAGTTTCGACTCGAGATGGGTTCTGACACTTTGTACGCAACTCAGCCATTGTCTTTTACTTCCTTGAATATGTCTCCGTATTAGTGACTTGCCTTAAAGATGGTTTCACTTAAGTTTCGACTCGAGATGGGTTCTGACACTTTGTACGCAACTCAGTCATTGTCTGTTACTTCATTGAATATGTCTCCTTATTAGTGACTTGCCTTAAAGAAGGTTTCACTTAAGTTTCTAATCGAGATGGGCTCTGACACTTTGTACGCAACTCAGCCATTGTATTTTACTTCCTTGAATATGTCTCCGTATTAGTGACGTGCCTTAAAGAAGGTTTCACTTAAGTTTCTACTCGAGATGGGTTCTGACACTTTGTACGCAACTCAGCCATTGTCTTTTACTTCCTTGAATATGTCTCCTTATTAGTGATTTGCCTTAAAGAAGGTTTCACTTAAGTTTCGACTCGAGATGGGTTCTGACACTTTGTACGCAACTCAGCCATTGTCTTTTACTTCCTTGAATATGTCTCCGTATTAGTGACTTGCCTTAAAGATGGTTTCACTTAAGTTTCGCCCTTGAAAGGTTTAAGATGGTCCATTTTTAAAAAGTTTGTAAAGGACTACAACTGGGAACCTATCCTTATAAATTGTTTATATAAATCCGAACTGAAGGTTAGATGTATTACTACTACATTAATACATGACATCTCTGGCATAGATTCACAGAGACGAAGGCTTTATTAGTCAGTGTGTGATTTCATTTATTTTTAAACTTGTTACCTACTCTGACATGTCTCTTAAAATAAAGTAAAAGATAATTATTTAATTTAATTAGCGATCCATAATAGAGCATAAATGTTTAGGTAGTTGCGCTACCACGTAAAGGGCGAAGCTATCGAGTAGTTAACTCACTATGAGTCGTTTTACCAAAAACCTTCTGTGTAATCGGATTAATGATGACTACAAAGTTGGCGTCATGGTGTTTTTAATAAAATTTTTTTAGAATGTTTTAGAAAATATATGTGTATATATATATATATATATATATATATATATATATATATATATATATATATATATATTAAATATGGTGATATGTTTTCTTGTAATATAGTTGATAAATTAAAAATATTTTAAAAACATATTTGAAATATTTCAAATATATTCATTAAAACTATTATTGTTTTTGAAATATTTTTAATTTATTAATTATATATATGTATATATATATATATATATATATATATATATATTTATATATATATATATATATATATTTGTGTGTGTGTGTGTGTATGTATATATACACATATGTGATTCCAATACTGAACATGCGTTTGGGTTGCATAATCTGGACGAAAGCAGGCGTTATCATTAAGTTTAGTAATATTTCCAATATTATTAATTGCAAAGAGAAAAATCAGGTGGATAGTGTGTTTTAATGTATGATTTAAGGCCGAAAATTACATCCTGTTCCATGATAAAGTATCTACCCAGAGTGTTTCTGTAACTCAACAGCTACTTAACAAATGTCAACTGGACATTTTTGGCCATCCAACTTACAGTTCCGACCCAGTGCTGAGTTGCGTCTATTCCCTGAAGTAAAGACGTGGCTAGGAAGTCTCGCTTCCAAGCCGACGATGAGATTTAAGGAAACATCAAGACTCATTTAAATACTTTGGTGGTCACTTTTTACCAGGGGTCTGTTTAAACAAGTTGACTACGTGACGCTAGTGCTTGAGTGCGGAGGTTAAATAGGAGTTTAACTCAACATAAAAATTGTTTTTTAAAATGTTTTGTGGTGAATACATTTGTAGAAGTTCCCGATAGTGGATAATATCATCTGAAATACAAGAACGTCCATTTCTTGTAATTTTTGCCAAAAGCTGACAGATAACTGTTTAAGAAAAAAAAACCTTACCGCATTCTCTCAGTGAATTTAATTATGTTTTAAGGTAGAATTTACAGCTAGTAGGCTTCTTACCACTTAGGTTGTCATAAATCAAAAAATAAAATAAAAATATAGACTTTTGTAATGGCTTAGAAAATTTGTATTTCATTCCACTCTTAAACCTAGTTGAAATATACGACAAATACATCATTAAGGCAATTATGATAAAAAGAAAAAAAATACATATACCATTAAGTAATTAAATATTATTCTTATGTCCACATATCTCTTATATTAATCGCATATTAGGGGTTAAATAAAGTTGCATGGATTTATTATATTCTATCAGATTCAGTCGAAGATCTACCTAAACATATTTCCTAAGAATAATTTAATAAATATTATTGAAATATAAAAAATAATATATGTAATATAAAATAATATATTAATAATAATAATAAAAGTAAAGCTCAAGAAATTACCTACAACACCCATCAGGTTTTCTTGAACTTGTTGATAATTACAATAATTCTTTTGACTTTAACAGTGGCATTTCTTAGAACACAAGCATTATATCTGATATGAGACATACTCGTATCAGATTTTAAGGAATTCCATCTATGTTAAGGAGGATACAGATCAATCTGCTAATATATTCAATCCATTAATATTAAAATTTAAAACAATCTTAATCATATTTAGTTTAAAAATCAGTACATAATTTTACTGACAAACATTTTCCATTTTTTCTAATAACCCATCGCGTATTCAAATTACTGTACTATCAACACGTATGTTGCATATTGTATGGTTACGTGGGATCAACAGCTGAAGATGTTTGTGTTTTTTCTAGTCATCAATGTTTTATAGTATACATAGTTTTATAGTTTGACGAACAAGCAACGTTTTTATTAAAAACTAAATTAATGGGATATACATAGTTATTTCTCTAGTGGATATTGTGTTGTTAATTAAACTCATTGACAATAGAACTTTGTCATTTAAACACGTATGAGAAATTAAATTACTCGTGAGCTTCCGCCATTTTGATATGTTAGTACCTTTATTCACAACCTACTTTAGTATAATATTGTAGTAATAAAATAGTAACATTTCTATTACTACCACTGGAGGTTGAAACCTTCCGGAAGTTTTGCTTTTATTTACATTTTGTATGCGCTCAATTCAACACAGGCGGAAATGATATGAATACCTAATGCATTTTCAATATTTTGAAGGTGTTTTGTTAGAACTGGGAAGAACAAAGTAAATATTTAATACTCTAAAATTGTATATTCTTTAAATAACATTATATAAATTATTTCTAAAATGTGTTCAATTTGTTTTGTACGAAGTTATTAAATTTAAACTTCTTTTAACTTCTCATTTATAATAAAAATTAGCCAAAATAGTTACACCAAGAGTTGTAATAATTTAATTTGTATGTTCGATAGTTTTGTTTTATATTCTTAAATAATATACAAAGAAAATTAAAACTTTCCCTTACTGAAAGTACAAGTTAGTATAGAAGGAGAACAACAATGTAAAGCAGGAAATAAATTTTGTAATCCTTTGAATGACGGCTAATTCAACAAGAGAAACGATAAAGAAGGAGGAATGAGGAAGTAGAGAAACTGTTGGCGCAAAAAACAGAAAATTGCAGTATATTTATATTATTTTGATAAGATAAGGTTTCAATTTTCAAACCCTTTAGGTGGTCTACCTTTCATATTGAAGGTAGATTTCAAAGATTTCTGTTGATATTTTCTTGCAATGTAAGTTGATAATCCAAAATACAATTAATTATTTTTTAAAGATTTTATCACAATTTTATTCTTAGGGTCTAATGGGTTGCGTAGAAGCCCGCCTAGGACCAAGTCCTACAGTATAGGCTAGTACCACGGGTAGTCGAGCCTGACGCAAGTCACCTGGGCGGAGTCACAACTTAGAGGTTGGATAATGCGTGCTCTATGAAAAGGGGATTAAGTAGAAAAACAGGTACTCCTTGTCGCCATTCTTCTTTTTGACCATCTTCTCTCTTCTTCGCTCTTTCCACAAAACACAGTGGCTGAATGCACTTTTAATTTTACTGTTTATTTTAACAACACATGGAATAGTAGGAACACTTCTTTGTTTTCTAATTTAGCCTACTTCTTCAGTTGTAAGGGTTCTAGGTTTCTAGTTATAAATAAAACTATTTACCATTAAAGACACTAACGAAGTAGGAAACAACACATTTCAGTGTTAAAGGTTTTAAAACTGACCATAGTCTGAAACAATATAGGTTGCCTTCTATCCTCAAATAATGCTTTTATTTAAACCCTCAAGTACATCACAACCATCTTAAGAAGAAAGTATTATAACAAAAATGTCCGTAAGGGTTTAAATAAAATGTTTTAATTTGTGGTTTGTGGGTTTAATTTAATTTAAATTACAAATCAGGCTACAGTTGCTAAGAGATATCAGCTCCCACATGACTAATAGTTATCTTAGGTTGGGCCATTTTAATTAAAATAAAAATAGGCGTAAAACAAGAATTTTGCTAATATTATTTCACCTGATTAAATTTATTGTTTTCTTTGTGATAAAATTTAAATTAGGTGTATGATTGCTAATTTTTTAATTTTCATTAGAATAAAATATTAAATTTGTTGTTAGTATTTAATGTTTACTTTAATAGGTAATGAATGTAAAAAAATATAATATAACATCTAGTTGACTCAATAATATATGTAGTAACGAAATACTGAAAAACTTAATGTCAGGGCGATATTAAGACAAGAGTAACATAAATACACGTATAGAGCAACTTTTAATAGAGAGGTCTCAAAAACTTAACCGTCAAAAACAATGTTTATAGTAAAAGACAAATTATTTTATAAGTGCAATATACTGAAAAACAACAAACTGCAGACATTTTCAGTTACATAATTAAAGTTAATTATAATAATAAGATAATAAAACGTTTCTAAAACTTCGGTTTCCGTCATATCTCAAAGTCTATCCGGGTGGAATTTTGCAATAAAGTTTAAACTATTTTGCCGATGAGGTAGAGACCTTGCAACGGGCTGGGGACCGTCGCAAGTGGGAAATAAGTAATTTCCCGTTTTTTAGAAATAAAGCTGTTTTTAAAATAATCAAGTAGGGAATTATACAATTAATAAAGAGGGAAAAATTATATAAAACAGTAAATAGAATAGTTAAGCTACAGTAAAGAATGTTATAAAATAAATTTGTAATAACTAACTAAATTTGAACATCGAGAGTGAAGCGAAAAAATTCTAAGTGCCTAAAAAAGCTATTTTTCGAACCAAACCACGTAGAACTTTCATCGACATTTTAAAAGAACCACAATAACCTAGAATGAACATTAGAGAAAACAGAATTCAAAAAACTTAAGAAACAAAAAAGTTACAGCCGTTTAAATAAAATAGACATTTTTCAGTGTTCTAAAATTAATTATCAAACTATGCAAGCTAAAACAGATTCGTTGCCCGACTTGCCTGTACAAGGAATAAATCGAGTGATAGCGAGCTTTGCAGGCGGGGTGCGGTAGGTTAAATTCACCGCTATATATACTTGGTCTCTAAGCCTTTAGAGACAGTCTGTAATAATTTTTCAACACGAGGTGCCGCGGGACGCTATGCTAGACCGCGAGTAGAGACCGTCAGCAGGCCAGATGGACCATAACCTCAGCGCTTTCGACATCCAGGACCACCAAGGATGAAGGCTCCAGGCTCAGCCTCCAGGACGCTCGAATAGAGGGAAACCACCACCGACGAACCAGGGATGGCGACTTCCGATGTCCAAGGACCAGGGAATCCAGACGAGGGACCCCGAGGACCGGCAGGAACATCTTTGGCAAGTCATTTTCTTTATTCGATATCAGTCACGTCAAATTTAGTTAGTTAATTTTATTAAATTCAAACAAATCTGCAAGCTTAAAACAATGACTTCACTCTTAATAAAATTTTAATAAATTGTATGCTAAGTAAATGAATTTATGTGTTCAGAATATTTAAAATAATGAATATTAAAATTACAAAAGGTTTTTGGCCATAAGCCGTTTAGTAAAAGGAAATGAGAAATTTTCGAATATTATAAACTTAAAAATTAAAGGTCATAAAATATGAATTTACCAATTCCATATAGGAGATAAAATATTATTATGTGTAATTTTGAAAATGATTTTATGTTAATGTAAATGTAATAAATCTATATGCAAAGTATAATTTTTTAAAGCATAAGAAACAAGAAGTAACTCAGTGAATTGTTTTGCTAATATAATTGTGTAATACTTTGAAGGATAAATTTTCTTTTTTATTTCAATAAATAGAGTTAAATATGTCATAAAGATCAACATTATTTGCATTCCATCCTGTGTCAAATAACCAATAAAAACTGTTTAGCTTTTTCCAACTAATATAAAAATGATTATCAAATCAGTAAACAAATTTAATTAAATTTCATTAAATGGCAATAGATAAAGCCTAATGTTTTAAAGAGTTTCTCTCTACTAATTTCATGAGCTAGTCTAAAGATTAGTTGGTTTTTTGTGTAAAAGTCCAGAGATTTATCTACTGGCAGATTGTGTTTAAGAGGACACAGGAGCCTTTTAAAATAGGTATTTTTAAACACAATCATATTTTGCACGTTCCCTTGCTGTTTCTGCAGATCATCATCAGGTGGTAAGACTCTGTGTTTATTATGTGTATTATTCTAAATGTGTTTTTTTTCCAGCTGACTATTAATTTGACATGTGTGACTATACTTAGACCATACACAATTGATACACTAATGTAGGAGTGTTTATACGTATTTTAAATAGTAGTCAGCGGGAATAGGCTTGTTGTGGGTTTGGCCCTACGAGCGGGAAACATACACTTAACTCAGGGAGTTTAGCACGGTTTTACCAGCTGGGTGATAGGCAGATTTTTGGTTGTTTATAAATATGTTTTCTTGTAAACAAGTAAATTTTAGTATTCTGCAAGAAAGGATTTAAACAACACAACAAAACGACCGCGTGGAGCTGCGGTTGTAGGGACGGTAAGGAGAGGTTGGGGGACGTTGCAACCTGAAATTTTAAACATTGGTCAGAATTAGGTGACAATGTAATATTAACTCGGTTTATTTTCCCTATATGTGTTTAAACAAAAGTTGTTTAAATAAATCGAATTTGGACGATGAGCTAGCTTACGTGTTAAAACAGCTGTTTTTACAACATTCTCTCGCTTTAAGTTAGTTCAAACATTATTTGTTTATGTAAATTAGATTCTTGAGGAGCTAGAGACTTCCACGTGTGTTTATATTCAATTAAATAATTGTAGTGCGTTTATTGAAGTATAAATTAACATATTTATCGACAAATAAAAAATTTTGAATAATAACACTTTAACCTAACGATAGCTCTATACAATTATCAAAGTAATATAACTTACATGTTAAAACAGATGTTCTACAATTAAATATATAGCACAAAATCAGCTGTTGTATGAATTTGTTACACAATTGAATAAAATCTCACCTGGACATAAGATTAAAAACAGAAACTAATAAATTAAGTTTTTTTCTGTTTGCTACGTTTTAAAAAGGATTAAAATGTATAAAACATTTTTTCACTACCCTTCTACAATTTTGCTATGGATATATTTGAAATACTTAGGGAGAAAGACTTGGGGCGCAGGCGATTCAAGATAGTTAAGGAGTAAATGAATCAAATTACAGTGAATGCCATTTTCAATTCACTTTAATTTAATTAATTTGCTCAATCTTAACTATCATGAATTGCCTGCGCAAAATCGTAAGAAAATAAAAAATCGTTTTTATCTACTTTATTATTTTTTTAATACGTAGGCATATTTTATTTAGAATTTTTTATCTAATAGGAAGGTAGAATACATTAACTTTTTTGTTGTAGATAACATCTTTTCAAATTACAAACAATAGTCTCGCAATAAAAATCTAGTATCACAAAGGTTAAAAATAGAAATGAATATCGAACAAAAAGCAATAAGTATAAAAATAATTACAATAAACTTATTAATGTTTTTGAACTCTAAAACAAATTAGTTTTAATGCCAGCTTATAAAGGCTAGGAATTTTAGGTATTTTAAAACTGTTTTAAAGGTCTAGATTATTAATAAAATAAATATGTGAAGGGAATAGCAATAATGTAATTTACACACACATTTAAATTACGTTTAGAAAAACAAGTGATAACAAAACCTATTGAAAGGTAATCATGAAGTAGATTTTAGTCTAAATATAGAAGCCCACTTTCTCGGCATTGTTCGATTTATTCAATGTTTAACTGTCACTGCTATTCTATCACAACAAATATAATGATTTATATTACAAAAGTTTATGGATCGCTCCGATTGTTTTTTTAAAGTTGAAAAACTATCTAGAATATATATACATTATATAATTCTACGGATCTGAAGTAGAATTTCACAACGAATAGAGGGAATAATTTATGTTAGTGCGGTTACGAAACATGTAATTACAGAAAGAGGGAGCTAAACGTAACACTGTTTCCAATACACTTTGCAGCGTAAGATAACATCATTTTAATTAAACATTACAATGTTTGTAATAGGTGGAAGATACGCAATTTGAAATAGATAGTTTTAATTAATTCTCAAGTATTCTATTGCAGACTAGGGAAAATTAATTTCTACTTTGATGTTCTATAAACCAAAATTAAATTTTCACAAACAAATATTTCAACTTCATGTCACACTAAAAACAGGTTTGAAACATACACCTGATATATAATTTTATAAATCTGCGGTATTTCTATTTATCATAAAGTTATGAATGTAAAGATTTTAAATGCAACTTCGAGATAATTCAAAGGTTTTTACGAATGAAATTTGTGTATGAAATTCAAAAATTTTAGTAAACAAATTATAATGTTTAATTCAATGAATATCTCATTTAATGACATCAACTTGACAGTAAAATATCTCTTTTATGCGTTCATGTCAAACTCAAATTCATATTGCGGCTAATGAAACGCTCAAGTAGCTCTTGGGCATTTCTATAGAGAGCCTTTAGTGTCAGCTTTTCAGAGAGTAGACAACCTTTTCGATTGACTATAGGCCAAATATCAATTAAAAGGCCACTTCAGGTTATTCTACCATAGAATCAGACTATTGTATTAATTGTATGCTAATGCATTTAGAGAAGGCTAGTGTGTTCAAGGTATAATAATTATATGGCCAATTAATCTTGCTGCGAATAATAAACGGCAAAATAAATTATAATTTATTTTGTATGTAATAATAAATGTACAATCGACGTTTTTCCAATCATACAAACACAATATACAACCAAAAATAATATTAGTACTATACAGGTTCTGCCGACTTTATGTAAGCAGAAATTGATTTAGAAATTTAAACCCAAACTACTTTAAACTTTTCTATCTGTCATAAAATATGCATTTTAAAAGCCTATAAAGCAAATGTTTCTTGTTCATCGGCTCTTTAAAACATTTTTAAATAATGAAAATTGTACTTAATAAGTAAAATGGTATTCAAATAATATATTCATAAATAATGGTTTTGCATATGATAAATTAATAAAATAATTTTTCCCTATTTTATTTTTTTAAAACAGTTTATTAAAAGTTACTTCTAAAGAACAAGTTAAATTGTCTTATAATAATGGAACACAACAAAACGATTATACTTAGATTACGATAAACGGATAAAATTATGTTTTTCAACATATGCTAATGTTATCGTCTGACGCATTTAAAACTATTTGGTTATGAAATTTATTTCATAATACATCCGAAGCATTAATTATTACAATATGTTTTCTACATAAACATATATTTGTTTAGGTTAATTTATTCATCAAAGTTACGAAAACAAAATGTTTATTTAAACTTGTGTATAGTAGAATTAAAAGCAGATTTGTTGTATGTACGATTTCCAATACTGCATTGTTCTTATTGTGTTCCATTGTGATGTCAGAGAGCCATCAATAGGGCGTTTGATCTTTTAATTAACTTCCCCAATATTAACAAAGGGAAATTTAATTTGCTTTCGAAAATTGGCAAAAGATATCACACCTGTCTTCATTTAATGTTGTTAAGAGATAATTTCTAACTGTTCCAAATTTACTTTTCTCAAAAAACCCCTCCTAGGGTTTTATAAATGATTTTAAGAGTATTTGAAGTTCGCTTTATTCACAACATTCATTTATATAACTTTATATGGCTATAACAATGGTTGAGTTTTCCATTACGTTTGACGATCTGGAGTGTTACAAGCCAGATATATATAACAGTGAAACTAGATCAATACCAGGTAGTATCTTATTCAACAGCTAACAAATAAAAATTTATAAGGTAGAAAATACCTTTCCGTCAAAGAGCTTGTGATCCAGTTGGGGTAAGGTTTGTCGTTATAAAAAACGTTTTTATGTTGGATGTTTATCCCTTATTTAGGTACACCATAAAGTAGGTAAAACTATATTCTGCATGTATCTGACCGAACTAATCTGAGAAAGGTTCTATCTGTACAAACCAAGGCTTCCGGAAGGTTCAAGTAGTGCCTTGTACTTTTGTTTAAACAGTTGGAATAGTAGGATGTGGTAGGACCAATCGACTTGTCTCAAGTGACGGACCGGTGACCATCTTGTTTCCATCTCACATGGTAAAACGTCTTTTGCTTGGCCTACGAAAGAACAGTCAAAATTGACTATTGTGTACGTTTGCCGGAGCTGTTTTAGAATCCGGCTTAAATTCTTCATCAGCCAATCTTGAAACAAAACTTAAGCATTTAGGTAAACTAATAAGTTATTTCCATGTAGTTGTAGGAAGCAGGAGCAATGTAATTTCTGGTTTAATACAGTAGCCCTATGTATCAACTACGGGATGGGACGGTAACATTGAAACCTTGTAGGATTGTTTGTCCTTACTCTAGACCAGGGGTTCCCAAACCTTTTTGTACCACGCCCCCTCTGGTTATTTGGAGACCTCCCACGCCCCCCTACACATATCAGCTTTCCATTTTGCAATACCCTATTTCCACGGTGCCGTACATACCAACTCCTTGTACAAGTACATGAACTCGTACAAGTATGTGCCTACTTGATACGGTGAGTAGGTAGATTTTTTGTTCACTGTTGAATGCGGTAACGCAGAATGGAAAGATTCGATAATTGTACGTATGATGAAAATTAAAACAAGTATTACATGAAAAACGAAAATAAATTACTGATACAAAATTTAACATTGTAACACAGATACATTTTCAATTTAAGGAAGGTGAAACAATAGGCCTACCTACTTACAAAAACAAAACATAAAATGTAATTTAGTGACATGGGTGCGCTTGTATGTTCTGAATAAGTTGACAGATCCTGGGTTGAGTTTCAGACAAAGCACAGCGTAGGTCACTTTCGACATCAAGTTTGTTGCGGTACTTTGTTTTGATCGTCACAAGAGTTGAAAACGCTTTTTCGCACATGTATGTTGTTGAAAAAGGCAAGTACATCCGAACAGCTTTCTCTGAAACTCTGGGGCAAACTTTTAAGTACTTTAACCAAAACGAGGGCTTGTCCATTTGTTCAAAATCGTATCTTGCAGCAGAGTCATAGATACGACCTATGACGTATTTCTATTCCCTTCACTTGCAACTCTTCTAACAGCAACTGTATGTCCATGTGGAACGGGTCGGTTGATAGTTTGTAAAACTCCTCTGAAGTTAGGAAAGTACCTGCTGAACTATTCCTTGAGGTTCTTCAAATGGTCAATTATCAAGTTTTTCAAAAGCGGTCCTTCAAAAACGTCCTCAAAACATGCTTCTTCTGAGTCTGATACTACTTTGCTGAAACTTGAATAGTTGCTGGGGTTCGTTGACACTTTACGTATCCAAAGTTGTAGTTTCTCAACGTACATCTTGATGGCATCCTGATGTGTTACTATATTTGAGTCTGCACCTTGCAGTCTCAAGTTTAGGTTGTTGAACGTGTCACAAAAATCTGATAAATAGGCCAAAATCACTTGGTTACTGGATTTTTTTAACTCTGCACTAAGCTCGTTTTGTTTCTGCTGTGCCAAAAACGGAATCACTTCATCACGGAGATCAAATAGTCTTCCCAACATATTGCCTTTTGATAGCCTACGTACTTATGTATGAAATAGCATATTTTTGTGGTCACTTCCTAAATATTCACAAAGAACTTTAAGCAGTCGAGTATTTAATACACTGTTCTTAAAGTAGTTGACTACTTTAATACATAGCTTTAAAACAGCATTGAGTTCGTATGGAAGCTTTTTTGCTGCCAAGGCTTGGTGGTGAATAAAACAATGAATCCCAACCACATCAGCATTCTTCTCTTTGATCAACTGCACAAAGCCTTAATGAGAACCCTGCATTGAAGGAGCACCATCTGTGCATACACCAATCAGTTTTATTTTTTTTGTAGGAAATTATTTTTGTAATTTTTTTATTTATTTTATTTGGGTGTCACGCCCCCTGGACTTTCTCCACGCCCCCCAGGGGGGGCGCGCCCCCCAGTTTGGGAACCCCTGCTCTAGACACAGTCAAGAATTCATGAGTTTGAAGTTTAGGGAATAGTGAATAATTATCTGATTGAAAAATTTTTCAATATTTTTAAAATTCAGAAACTAGTATCAAGCAAAAATGTAAAACTATATTTTTTGTAAATAATATAAAAGAAAGAATTTAATTACTTGAAGAATGTTTTTACGTGTTTTCATAACGTTGTAAAAAGGTTTTATATTTTGTTAATCTTCTGAAAAATATTCTTATAAATATTTTTTTAACCATCAGCCAAGTAATTATTTTGCTTCAGATAATATGCTAAATAATTTGGTTAAACTAATCGTCATAATAAGAAAGTAAGGCATAGATTTGGAAATTTCATTTAATCCAATCAAATTATTTAAAATGAATTTTTAAATGAAAACGCAATATCTTTAGTAGACTTTCTACTTTTAAAATCTATTCCACTTTTAATCGCATAAAATATAATCTAAAGGGAAAACAGGTTTCTCCTGAAATATTTATTTTCGATCGATATCATTCCTTTAAAAATATTAATATCACTGGGGAATTTATGGATTGTAGTATGTACCACTATAAGTAAACTTTTAAAAGGACTATTTATAAAAGTGAGGAATTTTGATGTTAATAACATATGTTATAGGATACAATAATGAAAATAATTTAATATTTGTTAATTTATTAATATATACTTGTTACCTAAAGACAATTAAGACTTTTGTAAGTTGTAGGCATATGTAGCTTAAATATTATTAAAACATAATATAATATAATTATTATTTTCTGAACTTTTAGTTAAAAAAATGTTTGTTTGAACTAATGAGAATATAATTACTATTAAAAATTAAGATACTAGGCCTAACTATTACATATATTTATAACAGAACAGTACGATAAAAGTGCTATATTAAAATGCTTTTAATAGATGTATACGTGTAATAATATTATATCATTTGATAATGGGAAGTCAGTATGATGAAATGTCCTTTTAAATTAGTTGCTGTCAGTATTTATTATTATATCTGACGAAAATAAGGAATCGAAAAGTTATTAAGATTCGGCGATTAAACATTAATATAAAATTATTTATGGATTTATCATTTTTAAACTAAATATGTTCAATTACTTAAATTGAATGACTTAATATAGTATTTAACCTTATACTTTTTAGCATAGAAAACTAAGTATTCATTAAAACAAGTGTTGTTTGTTGTTAATTCGATGCTATACAACAAAAAACAAAAAAAGTTTGAGAAAATAGTCTAATATATAGTGACAAAGTTGTAACACACTTTAGATGGTGTTACATATTAAAATGGAAATTTCAGAAAACAAACGAGAATGTATTCAAAAATTGTAACAATATGCAACTATATCAAAAAATTGTGAGTTATTAGAAATATTTTAAATGAAATCTCTGGTTGGTAGTGGCATCTGAAGGAAGAGTTTAAAAACAAGTAAATTAAAGTATGTGTGCGCACATGTGATGCGCGGTAGCTAGGAGGCCTGCTTGCAACGATAATTTAATCCTCTTTTAGCCAAGATGTAGAAGACAACGGACGTATCCGAGAGCGAGGAAAAGTTTAGTTTTCAAATTAGAATGTAACAGTCATTTTTTATTAATTTCTTATAATCTTAATGTAGAAGGCAACGTACGTAGCCAAGTACGAAGATGGATCGCTGAAGTTACTGAAAGGATCTTGTAAGATTTTTCCACTAGAAGGATGCGAGGCTACAACTTGTTAAAACAGCTAAGTGGACGATTTCAAATTTTAGTGAACTATTACAAAATTTAAAATGTTAGACAGTTTAACACAAAATTAACGAACTTTAAACTTTTGAACACGTATATAAATGTAATTTATGCATCATTTGGTGCATTTGTTTTCACTTTAAATTGTAAGATTTTATTATGAAAATAGCAAGCAAGCAAACTCGAATACAGGTCCATTTTCAGCCATTGATTGATTGATCCATTGATTGATTGCTATACGTAAAAATTCATAAGTCAAATATTAAATGTTCAATAATCAGTAACTGAAGCAAGGTCTAAGAAATATGTATTATGATTGTAATTTATATGATTTTTTTTGGTTAAATAAAATGTGTGTAATTTGCTTTAATTGAAGTTAAAAGAGTAATAATTTAACGAGCACACAAATCCCATACATCTCAATTCAATAAGCCTTTAGACAATAATTTAATAAGACTTTGCAGGTCATTTTCTAAATATGTAACTATAAACTGCAATATTTAAAATCAGCTTTAACTCACAAGAATTAGAGCTACTAAAATTTAAATACAGTTACATAAGATGCGCAACTCTGCTACTAAGGCTAAAATTCTGCTAAAACTTTGCTGATATTAAATCTGCTTAATTTGAGATGTAAATTTGTGTGTTGGCTAAAAGAAAACTAAATATGGCTGAAAATAATTGAAATAATTAATTATATTAAAAGAGATAAAATTTTATTCAATAATAAATTAACAGTGGAAGTTGTTTTAAAATATTAATTGAACGTAAAAGAATTGACTTGTAGGATGTGTAAACAGTTCTGTAATATAGGGGAGAAACCAGTTATAACCTGTTTTTTCTTGTATTGTATTGTGTAGAGTTTCAAGGTCAGAGAGTCTTGTGGTTTAAATATGAGTCATAAATGTGCGTAGTATAAAGTTCAGATATTTTTTGTAAGTTTGTGCATGGCCTAAAAGCCGGTTGTCGATTATAGTGTTTACACAGCTGCATAGTCCAAGGTCAGGCAAGTTAGAATTGAGGGCCGTTTTTTTTTTTGTAAACTTGTTTCCAGCCTGAAGTACAATGTTTACATAAAGCATGTTTAAACGTTTCGAGTTTGCTTGACTTTTCTGTATGAAGAAGAACATTCCGTTAGTTTTCTGAAATCAGTTCTATTAAACAAAATGGCTTTAAAAATAGACCTTTTGTCAAAAGAGGAATTACAATATGAATTAAATTTAAGAAATGTCACTTATAGAAGCCATTCAGTTGTGTCTGACGTTAGAAAAATTTAAGGAAAGTTTTAAAAGATGTTAGTATAGTGGCTAATCCTATTAATTTCAAAGACAAATTCAATGTAACTAATAAATTTGCAGTTATTTCTGAAAAATTTAAAACTTTAATGAAAAATGTTAACGAATTAAAAGATGATCCTAGAGTAAGAGACACAGTTAGATCAGAAACTAAATTAATTCATTTGACAACCAGATGTAATGTTTTGCTAAAATTTAAGATCGAACAACAGATGAGGGATGAACTTAATGACATATTGAAAAAGTTAAATGATTTTAACAAAGCAATAACAGAATTGAATTTAGATGTGAGTTTAAAGACAGAGGCAGTAAGAAAATTATCCGAAGAAAACATGTCGGAAGAAAATGTACAAGAAGTATTCTTAAGTAGCCATGAAGCCTCAATAACATCCAATGTAGCTAATATCTGTACTAATGTAAGGCCCCAGAATGCAGTGTTCGATTTCAGATTATATAATAAGCTGACAAACCCATTAGAGAGATATCTCAAAATGTTTATAAAACAGATGGTTTAGAATCTAAAAAACTATTAAATTTTATTAAAGTAGTATTGAAATTAAAAAAACGAAGTAAAGCTTTCTGATAATCAAATCCTAGAACTAGGTATGAACTATGTAACTGGTCCATTGTTAGACAAATTATTGTTAGCATTAGAGCAGAATAATAAATAGAATAAAAGAATTTCACCAGAATATTTTAAAAACATTTATACCTATTAATCTTAGGGAAAATTTAAAATGAGATTTGATTAATAGACCTCAAGGTATTGGTAAACCCCTGCCTCTTTATGTGAAATCTTTGAAAGAAAATAATGAATTGTTGTTATGTGAATATTCTGAAAATGATTTAGTAGAACTAATTAAATTAGGCATGAATCCAGAAACCAGGAATAAGTTTTCATTCATTAGGGACCCTACATGTTTAAATGATTTTAACGAAATGTCTGTGCAAATACAAAATATAACATGCAATGATCGGAAGTAGAAATAATGAACAACAGTTCAGGGCATTTCAGAAGTTTAATGTGTATGGTAATTCTAGTAATAGTAACAATAATAATAATAATTCTAACAATAATAATAGTAATAATCGCTATCAAAGACCACCTCATCATCAAAATTATAATCATAAACCAATAAAATGTTTTAAGTGTGGTAAATTGGGTCACAAGGCTAATGTGTGCAGGAAAAATTAAAAAAACTAATTAAGAGGGAGGCGTTCATTAGGGATACCTCCCGAAATATTGTAAAAAGTAAATTTACGGTTAAGCACAAAGGTAATTCACAAGGTAATTTCAAAACAAATGATAAAAAGAATAACAATTGTAATCAGGTCAATTATTGCCAATATATTAATAAGGAAAAAGTCTATTATAAAAAGCATATTTATAATAAAAATAATAAAGATAAAAATAAATGTCTCAAGGTTTTGAAAATGGTGAAAAATAGAAAATGGATGAAAATCCAACCTAAAATAATTATGTTACCAACCATAGATGTAAAAATAAATAAAAAAAGGCAATAAAAGTAAAGCCCTTATTGACACAGGAAGCTCTATTAATTTAATTAGTGAAAAGTATATTCAAGAGAATAAATTGCAAGAGAACAAAATAACAATGTGTAAGTCAGATATGGAAACCATAATAGCTGCCAATAATGCCGAAATCAAAGTAAAAGGTTTTTGTATTCAAAAAATAAAAATAAAACACTTCAGTTGGTATGTAAAATTTTATATTCTAAATAACTTAACATGGCCCCTGATATTAGGAACTCCATTCATCAATGAAACAGGGTTAATAATAGACATGTCAAAAATGCTATTTTAATTTTGAGCCTACTGTAAAAATAAAAATTAATAATTTTAAATCCTTAAGCAATAACAATATAATGAGTAATGGTAAAACACAAATAGGTAGTCCAGAAGGAACTAAAGAAATTGAAGCAATAGTAAGACAATTTTCTAATGTATTCACAGATAAGATTGGCAAGGCCTTAAATTTTAAACTTGACTTAAAAGTAAAATCAGATGAAATTGTAAAAGTTAAACCATATCCCATCAGTCCACCTAAAATGAATATTCTAAAAGGAATAATGGATGATTTACTAGCACAAGGAATAATTGAGCATTCCACTAGCCCATATTTGAGTCCTTCATTTTTAGTTTCAACGGGAGATAAACATAGACTTGTAGTGAATTATGGTAAAATGAACCAATTGATAAAAGAGTTTCACATCCTATTGGCGACATGGCCGATTGTTATCAATTTCTGGGTAATGCTAAGTATTTTAGTTGTATTGATCTTTGTAACAGTTTCCACCAGATACCGCTTACCGAAAATAGCAAAAATTATACAGCGTTTTCAACACCTTTCAGTCAATATAATTATACGAGAATTCCATATGGTTTGCATGTAGGCAGTGGAATATTAAGCTCGTATATTGAAAGAATATTTAGTGATATAAAGTTTAAATACATGTAAAACTTTGTTGATGACATCCTTATCTATAGTGATAGTTTAGAAGAACATCTAAAACATGTAAGAGAAGTAATTAGTAGATTGAGTAAAAATAATTTAACTGTAAATTTGAGCAAGGCAAAATTTGTATGTAAAGAGATTAATTTTTTGGGTAATAAAGAGAGCCATAATCAAATTAAAATCGATCCAGAAAGAACAAATTCAATACAAAATTTCCCTAGACCGAAAAATGCTAAGGAAGTGTCTAGATTTATAGGCATGGTGTCATTTTTCAGTAGTTTCATTAAAGATTATGCAAAAATTGCTAGTATATTGAACGAGTTGAGGAAGAAAAGAGTTAAATTCCAGTGGACGGAAGAGTGTGAAAAAAGTTTTAACACCTTAAAAAATTGTATCTCCAATCCACCCTGTTTAGCAATTGCGGATTACAACAAACCTTTCTATCTGATGACAAATGCCAGTGAATATGGCGTTGGGGCGTGTTTGTTACAGAAGAATGATGCAGATCAAAAGAAACCAGTAGCTTACTTTTCAAAGAAATTCACAGATTCAGAGAGAGCTCTTTCAGTATACGAAAAGGAAACTTTAGCCATTGTTCTTAGCATCGAAAAATTTTATAAATTCTTAGAGGTACAACCCTTTTACTTGCTTACAAGCATTGTCATGGTCTCTTACACATTTCCGAAAGTTAGGCAAATTGGGAAGATGGTTAGAAAGAATTGTAAGTCTACCTTTTAAAATATTTCATATAAAAGGGCAACAGAATGTAGTAGCCGACGCTCTTAGTAGAATCCACAATAATGGGGAAGGTATTGATATAGAAATAGTTGAGATAGAGTCAAAGGACAAAATCTTTAAAAAAGATAAACAGGGGAAGAAATTCCAATCCATCAACAACAACAAATGTCCTAATCCTCAAACCAATGTGATTTCGCAAATACCTTTAGATTACCTAGATTTAAAAGTACATAAAAAACAGATCCTGAAATAACGAGAATTGTGGAAAGTATTAAATCTAAAACTAACAATAAAAAGTTTTGTATGAGCAAAGGCCTATTAATGTTTAAAGATAAAAACAAATTAAAAATTTATTTGCCTGTTAATTTGAAAGACATGATGTTCGAATATTATCATACTTCATTTCTTGGTGGACATCTTAGTCAATTAAAAACCATGTCAAAGATTAACCAATATTTCTATAGACCTAATTTGTGTAATTTTATAAAACAAAAAATTAAAGATTGTCAAATATGTGCTACTTGTAAACAAGCACCAAAAATTTATAATGGGAAACTTGTAAGTTTTGTATCAAAAAATCCTATGAAAAAGCTGTATGTAGATGTAATGGGACCATTAGTAAGGAGTAAGAAAGGTCATTATCATTTGTTAATTGCAGTAGATGATTTAAGTAGATTCTGTTATATAATGCCTTTAAGAAATGCCAAAGCTGTAAATGTCATCAACAAGTTGAGAGATGTAGTTTTTGCTAATTTTGGTATGCCTCGTAATTTTGGTAATGATTGAAATAATAAAATTGATAATTAATAATGATTGTCATTATATAATCTTTAAATATTATTAGGTATAATATAAATATTTTCATGTTTATAGCAGAAAAGTCGTGTTCTACATTCAGAATAGCTTATTTTAAAACCAAATAAAACCTCATTTACGTTATATCAAGCAATATATATAAATTAAATAGCATCGGTACAATATAAGGTAAACGAGTAAAATAATTTCATTTAAGAAAAGCTACGAATGAAAAAATCGAATTGAAAATAAGTATTTTTAGTAATGTTTTATATTTAATATTTAAAACACCTGAAAGTCGTGATCTAAACCACGTCTTACTTTAAATTTTATTATTTCGTTGAACTCTCAAGTATTCATTACTATTATGTATAAATAGTATGATATCACCTGTCTTTTGACTACTCGGCTACCTGCCTTAGCCCGAACGTGCCTTTTCGCTGGCAGCCGCCTATAGCAGTTTCCATAAAGAGTAGTATAATAAAATTTAGTATAATAACTAAATTAACTCTCTTACTTTAATCTCAGTCTTTAGATTTCTATCAAATATTTTAAAAGTACTGTACTTATAATTACAATAAAACGATATAAAATTCGACATAATTTGATAAAACAAACAAAATATATAGCCGTATACGGTTTATTGGCGGTAACAATTAAGTGTTTTTATAACTTGATTATAACAAGTATTACAATCAAACGTTTGATTACAAATATTATGTCGTGTTTGATATCGTTTTTCAAATTTTGTACGCACTTTTCAAATATTAGATATACATTTTAAAATTATGTTTATGGTAAGAAAGTCAATTTACTTGTTGGAGGTTTTAGTATAATACATAGCTCTATAGAAAAACGCATGTAGGTAGCTCCGGCCAACCTAGGTAGCCGAGTGACCATAAGGTTATATTGTTCCGAATATATTGTATTTTTGTAATAAAAAAAATTTGTATTAAATTAGATATCGGACTATGATTACTGAGACGCATATAATTCCAAGCTTTTACTAGTTCATTGTTCATAACTTGGCACAAAGCGGTGTCCATCTAGTTTTGAGCAATGATACAACTACTGAGAGAAACTAAACCAGTTTGATTCTCACAGCAGCCAACCATGCACTGAACGGTTATAATAAGCAGACAGGTATTCACTACAAATGAAGCTGTGTAAGAATTGAAGCTATCTAACCAACTTTACAGTTTCCACCAAATTACCTTAGAAGAATCTTTTTTGTGAAAAATAGTTCAAAGGACAGCATAGAAAATACTGTCATGCCACTATAGAATACAGAGCTCAGACACTTGAAATTTCAAGAGCTTTGGAAACATACAGAGCTTTGTAAATTTCATAAGAGTAAATTTTAATTCAAACAATAACAAAAACTTATCTACCAAATATTCAAAACTTTATGAATTCTTTTCGTAAATTCGCTAAAACAGTATCATAATAAGGTACTACTAACAAAAACTACTGAAGGCTTCTCGTTCTATATTTATATTTTCAGTAAGAAAAAGGTCATCAATATTACTTTATATATTTAAATAATTTGTCAAATATAAAACTGTAATTTGTATTAGGATGACAGAAAAAGACAAACATTTGTTTCTTGTGCTCTTAGACCATTGACCTAATTGATTACATTTTAAGAGATTTTTTATACTCTTTGATGTCGATGGCTTGATGATTGGACCATTTTTTAATTTCGGGTCAAGTTCTGATTACGTGATTTGTTTTTGATTTGAGCTTTTAAATGGTTTTCAATATAATATAAATTGAATAGGAGTGAAGATAAGTTACTTTATATAGAATATCATGATTTATGAATACAAATAACTGTTACAAATATTCATCTAACTGGTAATATTATAATTACATAAATAGTTCCATAGTCGCTTCTCTTACGTGTAGTCTATGGAATCGTAAATATCTAAGCTTCTAACACAAGTTTGAGAAACGTTGTTGCTAATAAAACCTTTATGCAAGGTATTACGTGTATTATTTATACTCCTAAGAGTTATGTTGTGAGTTTTACAGTAATACGTATTACTTTGACACTATTTTTGATTATTCTCACAGGCTTTCTTTTTTTAAATTTTAAAACCCAATATCAACTTCCACTATAAAACATAAATTCTAACTTTATGTATCCACCATTTAAAATTCCTAAAATTGCGTTTTCCCTTGATAAATCAACATGTATTTATAATACTTTAATTTACAGATTCATATATAAGACCAGTCGCATTACTCTACTAAATTTCAAGCGAAATATTAAGATGGTATTAGAATTTCTGCAACTGCACAGTTTTTAATAATATTACGCCTATAAATTAAGGCATACGTTTTTGTTCCTAAATAGTGTTGTATTATAATGGGCAATTTTCTTGTACCAATAACTACCGGAAATCTGTTTTCTCTGAAACCAAGTTTCACGACGACATTTTTGTTTGTTACGATGCAAGGGGTGAGAAACTTATGACTTGTTTGTGACATCAGGGTACTTTAAGAACCTACCCGGCAATCGTGATAACATGCTCCTTCCTTTGTCTTTTATCAGAGGGTTTAAGTATCTATGGTATTTCTATCTATACACACAATCCTTTGTGCCATTCTTAAAATATAAAACATATTAAAAAACATAAATAGTGTCTAGATGACATATGAATGTTTTTTTTCAAAATGCAGTCTACAAAGAAGAAACAAAACAATCAGAATATAATAATTTTGTGTTGAAAGTAGAGGAGTCAGTCAAGTTTGTAAATTATTGTACTCTAGATTGTAATTTTGTTATAAGACGATGATTATGGTCATCGAAATGGACTTAAAGATTTAATATTAGGTAACTTGTAACATTAGTTATTTTTAATTATTTTTGCTGTATTGAAGTTTTTGAATATATATTTATATCTAAAAATCCTTATCTAAATCCTTGTTTAAGTGTTCTATATGATATTGCTCTTTCTGGAAGGAAATATATAACTATTGTTAGTACACTATAATTCTGTTATTTATTAACCATAACCACCAAGGTGTTGGAAGAAGAAAACGAACTGGATAGTTTTTTAAATAATAACGAGTGAGGAGACTTTCACTTAGTGTTTTTAATTATTGTTGTTGTTGTTGTCATGTCTATTGATGTGCAAAGTGCAAAAAGATCAGATTCCTCCAAATGTACTGATGACAAGATCTTCCATTTCTGGAGCCCGATGGCTATGAATTATTTCTATTGGTGGTGCTGCAAGTTGAAAGAAGAAACGGACAATGGCTTGGTAGTAAAAAACTAGTGACCTAGTTTGTGTTACAAAGCTTGCGGAGGATGCTCAATTTCTTTAAACCCTTATTTCCGTGGTTTGCATGTGTTTAGTAAATCTTAGTTTTGGATCTAGGATCACTCTCAGATATTTAACATTTTCAACGTGTTCAATAATGGAGTTTTGAATTCTTAAGACCAGTTGGAAGGTTAAAAAATTTCTAATATCAGTTAAAAAAAAACAGTATTTAGACTTATTGTGGTTTACAGGAAAGATAAATTATTGTTATTAAATACATATAAAGCACGCGCGCGGGTGTGTGTGTGTGTGTGTGTGTGTGTGTGTGTGTGTGTGTGTGTGTGTGTTTGTGGGTGCGTGTGTTCGTGCGGATGCTAGCGGGCGTTCGTACGAGGGTGTATGTGTGTAGGGGGGGGGGTGTGCGTAAACACAACGAATGATTGATAAATTATGCTCGGAGACTCTCGTGAGGTAGTTCTATTCTAGATCAAAGAGGTTCCCAAGTTGACGATCTTCTCATTGACATAAGCTTTTAAGTCTTAAGCAACAATCATGTTACTTATGTCTCGAGAACCAATGGCAGTGCGTCAGATTCTGACATCACTACAATTAGCACCACCATGAGCAGATTATATCTTGGAATGTTCTTGACAGTGCTATCAGCGAGCACTTCTTAATTCTCACCAGGATCAACTTTACGCTTGATATGGCTGAGTAAATCAAACGCTCCAGTAACTTCAGGAAAGCGGATTGGCTTCACAATAAAAATTGAGGAATTCTGCGACCTTATCAAGCAATCTTCTTTGAAAACTGACTGGGTAGCTTACAGGAAAGTATTCTTGTTAAGAAATACTTATTAAGCATGCGCGCGGGCATGTGTGTATGTGTGTGTGTGTGTGTGTGTGTGTGTGTGTGTGTGTGTGTGTGTGTGTGTGTGTGTGTATGTGTGTGTGTGTGTGTGTGTGTGTGTGTGTGTGTGTGTGTGTGTGTGTGTGTGTGTGTGTGTGTGTGTGTTTGTGTGTGTGTGTGTGTGTGTGTGTGTGTGTGTGTGTGTGATTGGGTTCGTATGGGTGGGTGCGTGCGTTCCCGGCAGGATGTGTTTGTGTGGATTTGTGTGTTTGTAACACACTTTTTTAAGCAAACACAAAATCGATTAAAGTGAAGTAGTACTGTATGAGGAAAGGGGTTACAAATTATCCGGTGGAAATAATAAGAACATTAATAATATGCCGCTTATGCAAAACGTGATTTACGAGGCTATTTAAAGGATATTAAAAATGTCAATCAAATTTACCTGTGCTAGGCAAATCTATTTGAAATAATGTATAGGAAAAACACATCAGAAAAATATAACTACTACAAAATTAAAAATTGAGTTTTATATAATATTTAGAATTTAATTTATCCTACTAAACTCAAAGATATTTTTTTCTTGTTTTTAAACGGCAAGATATGTAAAGTTATAGACTAAAATATCAAAAGATTACAATTTAAAGTGCTTTGCACTTCGTGGAATTCGTGTGGGTTTATAGAAATTTCTTGCATCACACAAATTCTGGAATCAACAGGGTTGTCAAATCTCTTCCTCCCCGTTCAAATTCTGTGATGAGAAAACAATTAAATTTGTTTCATACAGATATGCACTGAGGCTTTCACTGCGGCTTTGTGCCGATGTGTAGAGCCATAGTACGTATTTGCGAACAAACAGTGCAGGTTTTGAATCTAGCGCTTAAAACGGTGCAATTTATTTCTTTGACGCTTTTGCTTGCTTTAATATTTACGTGCATATGCGTGTACCTTTGCCGTTCTGCCTTTGTTATGCAACCTTTAATTTAGTATGCATCAAGAGCTTAAAGTTAAATTAAATTTGTCTATAAAAAACTTGTTTGCTTTAGTTATAGGGAATTTTTAAAATATATGGAACAACTCAAATATATATTTTCCTTGTACTTTGCATTACTATTTTACCTCTATAACTATGTTACTATCATAAATGCAAGTGAACGACTCATTATTACACGATTACCAAATAATCTTGGTTATGTTTTCATTTCATTTTACATTTAATTTTCATGCGCTAATTCATTTCCCGGAATGGTTTGAAATAAATGATATTTCTCCATTTTTGTGTGTGTGTGTATGTGTTTGTGTTTGTGTGTGTGTGTGTATGTGTGTGTGTGTGTGTTGAGACGGTCAAAATGACCGCATAAGTTAAGAAATTAACAATTTCTAGATTTTGAATAGTTGATTCAAAACTTATGTAATAATGATTTAATTTTTTTTTTATAAAGAAACGTAATAAAGAGGGAAGAAGCAAATAAATTTTTGTATAACTATAAATAAAACAAAAAAAAAATTAAAATAAAAATTTATTGTAATTACCTAACTAAATTTGACAAACGGGAGTACAGTGAAAATTCCTAAGCTCCGAAAAACAGCAAAAGATTGCTAATTTGAGAACTATGCCACCTACAACAATCACTGACATATCAAAATGACCAGCAGCATCCAACAGCAACGATAGTGAAAACCGAATACAAAAAACTTAAATAATAAAAAAGTTACAGTGAATTTAAAGAAATAGACAGTTTTGAGTGTTTTAATTAAGGATAACAGAAGATTGCAGGTTTATTCGAATGCGTTGTTCAACCCGTCAATACAGGAAAATACACTGAGATAGCGAAGAAGCAATCGTAGGGGAGGGGAACATTAGGTCGCGGCAATAAAGACAAAGACACAACGGCTTGGAGGGCAGGCTAAAAAAAATTTGTAATACGAGGTCTGTCGGCCGTATTGTCGGTTCGCGCTTAGAGAAGCACTAAGGGCCAGATGGATCCGTACAACAACGTGCCTGTCGTCTAACTCAAATCACGAACGCAGTCTCCAGACTCAGCATCCGGTACGTTAAGATCATCAAAGAATGTAAAAGGACTCACACCGATTTACCAGAGTTGGCCGCTTCCAGTTCCCCAGGTATCCGGACTCAAGACGAAAGGAACCGAGGATTGGACAGTGAAACTCTTGGCTAGTCATTTTTTTTTATAAACATAACGTCAAATATAGTAGTTAAATTTATTACACTCAAAATTTTCAATAAAAGAAAAATAAACAATGGCTTCACTCTAATCAAAAGTTTTAAATTAATTTTACTTAAGATAAAAATAATTTGTATAATAAAAATGCTTAAGAAATAAGATATTATGAACCAGTCAGTGTAGCAATGAGGGACAAATTCTTGCTTGTCTATGCTGAATTATTATGTTAACCGCTATACACTGGCTTGAACATGAAAATACTAATGAAAGAATATTAAATTTAAATTCACAGAGTGGTTTCGACCATAAATGAGTCATCTTTAAGAAAGGCAAAATTTATGAGAATTTATACAAATTTTATAATTGTCGAGATAAGAATTAGAATTTACCAATTTACTTGGAAAGTTAAATGATGTGAAAATGTTTGTTATATTAAACTATGTAAACAAACGGTACAGATGAGCAATTTTAACTAAACTATGAAAAATGTTTTGTTGAAAAAAGTAAATATAATTAATTAATTTCAGTAAAAAATTTAGTAAATAAGTATATCAAATATGAGAACAGTTTAAATAATTATTTGTAAATATAAAAAATATAAAGTAACAGTAACAAGAAATATTATGTTGTATTTCAGTATATGATAATGCCTTTAAGCTTGAAACAGCAATTAAATTTATTATAAAAATCTTTATTTAAATTTATCCTGTATTGAACAATAAATAAAACTTCTAGTTTTTTCCAAATAATAAATAATTTTTATTAAATCAGATCACAAAATTAATTAAAATTCAGTAATTAATAAATCAGATAAAATTCAGAGCCTAATGTTTCTCCAGGAGAGTTCTCCTTAGGACAAATTTATTAAAATATGTTGAGCTATTCTGAAAAATAATTGGTTTTTTGTAATAAATTCCAGAGACTTGGTCTACTGGCAGATCATGTTTAAAAAAAAACAGGAGCCTTTAAACAGGTAAATTAAGCATGATCATATTTTACACGGCCCCCTTGCCGTCTATGCAGATCTTGGAACATGGTAAGAGCATCTGGGGTTTCTGAGTGATCATGTTAATCTTATATTCTTTCCAGCTGGCTACACTACTGACAATTATGACTGTAAAAGAACCGAGAAAAAGTTGTTAACTATTTTAGGAGATCATACAAACAGTAAGGTAGGAGTCGGCGGGTCGTGGCTTGTGGTTAGGCGCGGCACCGACGTTTAAACACCGGGAATTAAGGTATGGGTTTTGGAAACGGTAGAAAACATATATTACCAAAACAAGTAACATAAATGTTTAGAAAACTACCACCACCATTAACATACGGTATAATAAAACAAACGAAGCGGATGCAAGGGTGGGACCAGATGAGATCGCTCAAAAAAATAAATAAAAGAGAAAAGTGGTGGGGACGTTGCAGCGTGTGTGTGTGTGTGTCTGTCTGTACCTGTTTTTTACGTTAAAAATTTAATTGAATTTAGTTAATCAAAGGAAAACTATACGTAAAATTGTATAATGGTTACCAATCAGAAAAACATACCTTCAACGAAATTAAATATAGCTTCAATTATTCAATGTTTAGATTTTAATAAATTGCGCTAACCTTTAGAAATAAAGATATTTCTTTCAATCCTATAAATGAAAAGTGATAGAAGTTTATAAATGTATAGAGTAATTTATCGAATTGTTTTATTCTATGTTAATGTGCTTTGCACTTCAGGCAATACGCTGGTTTGAAGAAAGCAGTTGTTTCATATTCATGAGGCTCTGACCGCTCTGGAAGGAGTTGTTTCAGCGTTAATAAATCATTTTGTAAGTAAATTAATGTGAGTAATGTGTTATGTAATTCTACCTCTTTTCCTAAACAACTCGTCAGTTGTGAGTGAAAAAGTACTTCAGCATTCTCTTATTTTTAGTTTCATATATAATTAAACTTTACATAGTAAATGTATCTCTACCAATCTTCAGATGTCGTTTGGACTAAGTACAAACGTTCTAAATAGAATTTGTGTCTCTAACTTTTGTAGTTGCAATCTTTGCCGAACCGGTGGTATAAACACTATCCTCCTACGTACAGTGCATTCAGCCAAACGGCATAACATGTTTAACGATTATAGCTGTTTAGGGTGCAAATATTTTACAAAATAAAAAATACAATTGGATATTCTGGATATTCTTTTCCGAATTTTTAAATAATATATTTGAATCATATTTCTTTAAAAAAATGATCGTCCTCTATTAAATCATTTAAAATGAGAGAATTACAACTAAATGCTGAAGACTCGCTTGTTATTTAGTTTTATTTAATTTCAAAGGCAACAGGAATCCATAGGGTGGTCATATTTCTTCCTCCTCGTTTGAATTCTTCCATGCTATTACAAATAAGTTTGTTTATCTGTTGTTTGCTGTGGGGCTACCTTAAGGATATGAACGGAGCCATTTATTTTGGCATAATGACGATGTGATGAGCCATAACATCTATTTGTGAACAAATAATGCAGTTTTTTATAGTTTACCACTTGGAAGACAGTACATTATTCCTCATCACTTTACGCTTGCATAACATTTACGTAACCTGTTTTCTGTTTACCCTTGTTAATTAACCTAAGATTTAGCCTGTAAAAAGAGCCTAATCAAATTAAATTTGTCTATAAAAAAAACATTTTTTCTTTACTTAAATTGAATCCTAAAATATATGGAACAACTCTGTCTACTTTTTGTATTTTGTCTTATTATTTTACCTTTATAACCAAGTTTAATTAGCTTCATTGCAACTGAATTCTTTACAAACTATAAGTTATTGAATAATATTTATATATTTCCCAACAACTTTGTTTTCGTTTTTGTGTCCTTTACCTTCTACTTGTACGCACCCATTCTTCAGAATTGTTTAAAATAAAAGATATTACTCCAGTGTTATTTAATCTGGTCAGCATCCTGCCTGTTTCCTTTAACAATATATAAATCAAATTTGCATTGCTGCCTACCAACGATTATATATAACCTGGAATTTTTCACAAGCTTCACAAACCTAGCGCTCTGCACTAAATTGACTACATCTCACTTTATGATTTTTGTAAGACTGCCATATGCAGAATTATTGTAGCACTTTTTCAGAAACTTTTTTTGATGTTTCTGACGAGCTAGTAGAACCAGTCATTCGCAGAACCCAAATTAAGTTTTGCGTAGTGTTCTCCGTTCATCCATTCAAATATGGTCATTTGTTTTAATAATTCCCTACCAAGTATTTTCCTTATGTCTCTAAGAGTCGAAACGTTTTCTGTCTTCATCATAAGATCATCTATAGTTTCCAGTCCTCATTTATCATTACTACATGCCTGCTCTAGGAGGCTACGGATACGACGTGACTCAATTAAATATCAGATTTAATGAAAAACGTAAGTGACAAACCTTGCATTTGTACTCTCATGCTCTGAAAAATTTGTGTCTTTGCAAGAAGTTTTGTATCTCACGATTAAAAAAAAAAAATCTAAAATTAAAAACCGTCATGTCAACAATGACATGGTACATGGAATGTAAAAAATGTATGATACTGAAGGAATACAGTCTATAGAATAAAAAGTTGTGTTTCTGCTTTCTCTCCCATATTTGGTCCTTACGTTTGAATAACAACGAAACAACAACTGGTGACTTTATCTGAGAGGTTTTGTAATAATTGTTCAAAGCTTTTGTTATGAATAAATTTAAAGAATTTACATTTTATTTTTCTCACTTTGCCAAGTAACGAACATGCTAACAATGATAATAATATTTTCTAAATTTAGTTGAACAAAATTTATGATCTCAATAGCAAACATATAAAACACTTTCGGATTTTTATTAATGCTTACTGATTTTTTATAATGGTATAAACCACGGAAATAAAATGGTTGCAACAATTGAAACAAAATATTAAATAACGATTTCCAGTATATACTAAACATCTCTATTTCTTATTAATAGAAACATAGCTCATTGGAATTATGTAAATATTACAAATTATTGTTGCATATATGTAAGTGAATTCTTAATCAACGAGACATTAATGAATAATACGGATATACCAATGTCGGATAGTTTTCGTTTAGATTTAATTCCCATTGCCTGCAAAGGCACTACATTATTTCTCAGAAATAAATGATAATTTTCCCACTGTTGTTTAACATGGTCAGTGTCCTATCTTCTCTCGACCAGCAATAGTGCATTAATATTTAAAACAAAAGATGCAAATTTGCGCATGAAAACGTTTATATAACATCCATTATTCAAATATTCACAAACCTAAAAATCTACACTAAATTGACTACATCTCACTTTATAATTTTTGTAATACTGCTATATGCAGAATTATTGTTTTGCTTTTTTTCTTAAAGTCTTTTTTATTGTTGGTAACCAGTTAGCGTCAGAATCAGTCATTCGCAGTAACGAAATTCAAATATAAGTAGGCCCCTAATATTATTTTACCGTCTTTTAGATTATGGTAATTTGTTTTTATGTATTATCCATCATGTGCGGTCTACTTATGTTGCTAAGAGTTGGAAGTTTTCTATCTTAACCATAAGATCACTTAACCTTTCCAGTATCCATCTGTCAACATCATATGCGTACGAACACTAAATAGCTAAATATACACTTAGCTAATAACATAACTAAATTATATCAAAAAAATTACTAAAACATAAGTGACAAACCTTACTTTTAAACGCTCCTGTTCCGAAAATGTTAGATATTTTTGCATCTCTGAATAAAGGAAAACTAAAAATGAATAGGTATATTCTTGGTATGTCAACAAACTTAAAGTATATGGATTGCAACTGATGCAAGACACTGGGTGAAATCATTACAATTGTGTAACGTGTAACATTATTATACCATTTCTAAAAGTTTTAAAATTTATTATGAATTTTAAAGAATAATCAAACTGCACTTATGATACATAGAGTTCATTAAAATAATTGACGTTACTGTATTGTTTTTTAAATATTTCTTTTTTAATTTATTTGTAACAAACAGTATTTTTTCAACTGTCATTAATTCCCAGAAATCACACTTTCAGTAATAGTAAACGCATTTTTGAAAAGAAACTCCATTGGATCTGAAGAGACCTCGTTCTGTGTTGTGGCCCACGGCTCGGGCATTGCACTCTCGTAAGGGAGGTTCAGTCTAGCGTAGTTGATAAGAAGGTGTTGCAATTGCTATTCTCAAGGGGTTTACTTCCAGTCTGGTGTGATGCTTTAAACTGCTGCTAGTTTTGAAATAAAAGGTAAAGCTATTGCATGGTACGGTGATGGAATCGTGAAGGTCAAGAAACATAATAACGAGATGTCATATATCCACAGAAATGGGAAATAATATGCCATAGAATTTATAAGAAAAAATTAACAACGAAAATACATTATCCAATTGTAAATCAGATGTAAAGAGACGAATCAATGGATCTACTATTAAAAACTGGGTTAAATCTAACTCAAATAATAAAATATCCCGAACTAGTGTCTTGAGTAAGAAGTTTTAAAACTTGATTCAATATCATGTTTTTGTTATTTCTTATATTATTTTTTATTACTTATATTATCTGTATAGGTAAATATAGTAACTGTATTTGGAGGAAAATAATTTTTATCTCTGACACGGTACTATGAGCATAGTAAAAGGAGACTTGCACAAGGGAAACGGAAATAATGTGAAGCTGCCACATCAGGGAGAAACACCTTCTGCATATTTTCAACACTCCACATCCACATTCGTAACTTGAAGAGGACTAAACTTTTACTGTTATTTTTGAATCAGTAATTCTATTAACATTAGTAAAAGTATTTACGTTTTACTTTATTTAATAGAGGGAAAGCGACTATGGGTTTAGAGTGAAGCTCTGAAAGATCAACAAATTGATTTTAACTGTGAAAAGGTTGAAGAGGACGAGAACATTCGAGTGAGTGAAGTGTTGCGTTAAGATTAGTGAAGGCAAGAACTAGAGTTCCATATAGTAAACTGAACAATTGATGAACATCCGGCTCACAGACAATTTTTGCAACATAGTGGATAAAAAAGAATAAACCTTTTGTCTTGACACAGCTTCACAATACTCTTAAAGACCCGGAGTAAGAGATTTCACTCCCAAAGAAACTCCTTACCTAATGGTTTTTTTCTCGTAACCAATTTTTTATGAAAGAAAATATAAAAACAGAATAAATCTGGGTGAATTCCGATGCATTACTTAAATTGCGTCTCTACATTATAATACTAACTGAATTTCATTTCACTCTAGCACATAAATTATTTTCATGAAAAGGGGGCTGTGCAGCTGACATATAAATCATGGGCCAGAGTCCAAGGGTGTGAATTTAGCCAGGGATTTAATATGGAGTTACAAAGTAAGAGGTTTAATCACAGATGCTCGCTGACAGCTACAATAATTTTGGTTCTTCTTGTATGAGGCATGTAAGAGAAAGTCGAAATTAAAAATTGTTGAGCAAATGTAGAAAATTACACACTCTCTCTCTCTCTCTCTCTCTCTCTCACACACACACACACACACACATACACACACACACACACACACACACACACACACACACACACACACACACACACACACACACACACACACACACACACACACACACACACACACACACACACACACACACATGCACACACACACACACACACACACACACACACACACAAACATACAGTAATGCCGGAGGTTGCAATACAGATCTTGCTGGAGGTTTTTATTCAATCCCCCCTTTTCCCTCCAGCTTCTCAAAAAAACATAGTACAAAATATATAGTAAGAAATAGCATTTAATAGAACCTCTTTACATACCATTTCATAACAGTCCCATAACGGACAAGTATTAAATAAATTATTTTACAAAATATAATTATAATTAAAAATTATATTCCGGAATTAGAGTTGTCACTCCGATTTCCAGAATTAGACTGTCTCACCAACTTCCGGAATTGCCCTCTCCAACACCAAGGGCTTCACTCTTTTCAGCTTCTAAAAGGTGACGATTTTCTCTCCGGTTGTCCAAAAATTATATTCCCTTTTCAATTCTCTCTGCCTTGCCCAGCAATGATTTCCCTATTCGTGTTTCAGGCAATATTGACCTGTATTCCATTTGTGGTTTTGGCGTAACAATAATCCTTTCTGCTTTTCCATGAGACCGATTTCGGAAATTACTTTTTTGACTATAGAAATCTACTTTAGAAATTGTCTGTACTTCTGGGCTTCACCTCTGTTCAATATACCAGGCTATAGATTTACTTTTAGAGTTCCCACTTTAATTTGTCTAAGAATAAGAATGTTTTTTTTCAGGTACCAATATACAGTGATCCCTTGCTCTCAGGATTACAACAATTGCATTGTTTACGCTTGCTAGTCTAACAAAAGTTGGATTCAATATGCTTTGTTGCCATTGTTTTGGCATCTGAAAACGTTTAGTTTGCAGTTCTTGACACAGTATGTCTTGTTACTCTGCATTAACGTTTCAGCAAGTATTTGCATTTTTATTTGTCTATTTGCATTCCACTCACTCTTACTATTCCAGAGTTACTTGGTTCTTATTCGTGGTGCCAACTTAGCAATGTTCAATGTATGTATCTAAAGTCTTTGTATGCTATTTTATCTTAATAAATAGGATTTCATCTATTGTATAGTTTGTACCTAATTCGAATGTCCCCTATAAATTATAGAAGTTATTGTATAATTAATTCAATTCTCATATCAATAGGGACTGTACGTATTAACACATTGTTTATACCTTTGACCTATTCTACCTGAACCTTGTACTAAGAAAAGTTAGTCAGTGGATACTGTAATATAGCACATTAAAGGGAATCAGTGGAGAAACTAATACAGTAATTATTTCAACAGATATTAATGCTGTATTATTAGTTTAGATTTAATTGAATTTTAATTCTGCATTACAATTAGAAAATAATTCCAAAGTGTTACTTCACTACAACAGTCTTGAAAAATGAATTAATATAAATTTTACTCCTTTCTTTTTTTATTATAAGAAGAAAAATAAGAATAATATATTACTATATGTTTTCAGATTTTTATGGCTCCCTAATTTCATCAAACGATTTGTATGTTGAATGGGTAGAGATATTTCGTACTTCATCTGGATAAAACTGAAATATCACTACCCTTTTCACTAGAAGTACATATAACGGGAAAAAAATTAAGGCCTCAGTATTTTTATCAAATATTTGATAAATCAACGCAACGCCGATATTAGGTAAAACTGTAACTTTGTTGAATACCTTACTAACCAATTATATAGGGGCAAGTACTAAAACTTTTTTCTGCGGATAGCTCCTATGTTACATCGCCTAATACAAGCCTCAGCTAAAGTGAAAATTAAGGGGCAAATGCTGCTGGAAAAATGTTTATGGTTAACTCCTCCAGCAATACAATAACTAATTCTACATGAAACACTTTATTTCATCGTATCACCGCATACATATTTTGTTTTATAAACTTGATAAATATGCTAAGTTCCATTTTTGTGTTTTTAAAATTATTTCGTTAGTAGTTGATATTTATAAGTTTTTCAAAATATTTTTATATTACTTGCTGAATTGTTCAGTAAAATAATAATACTTTAAAAAATGTTTATTAAATTCATTTCAAACGTGGTTTTTTAAAAGGAGCTTGATTATAAAAACAGGATAGAATATTTATGACGTATAACTGTGTCCTATTAACGCTTGACTAAACTCCATTTATATTAAAGTTATATATGTAAATTTTGTCCATCTATGTGAATATTTTAAAGTAATTGTTATACGTATAAGAAAATCAGTATATGCACAAAAAAGTATATCTGATAACATATGATACATCTTACGTTTATATAAGCATAGGCACAAGAAGACAAAACGACGCTGTGTAGGCAATATGATATTATCTTAATTGTATCTGTGGAACAAAATACATATATAGAACAGTAAACGGTTACGAAAATAAAGTAGAGAACAAATTGTAAAAATGCAATAATTTTACAAATCATACGGAAATATTATGTAAGAACTTTTATCAATACTTAATATAAAGAATTTTCGAATTACTAGAAGTGTTTAAAGTGTTCATTACTGGTCGCAAGAAAATATGCACAAGTAATATTAAATGATTCACTGAGGAACTAAGAAGTTGTGATAGGGCAGCATCGAAGCTTTTGTAAAGTTTAACATAATTTTACAGTTCAAATAATACCGTTTTCCGGAAACCATATGATTAAATGTAATCCGTCACACAGTCTAAATTTAAATAACTAAATAAAATTGTAATAATGGAAAACATTATTTTATTTAGAAAATAATTTTATTTTGTCATGATGAGCTTTAAATTAAGTATCATGCAGGTTGTATCTTTTGTCTGAGAGGCAATGCCAGTGATGAACCCTGTTTTCAATTTTCGTTTGTGGTTATATGTTGATTATTGTTTCAATTTGCAGCGACCACAGACACCAACAATGGAACCTTTCCATGGATATAGAACACAGGTTAATCCCACAGTATGTACAAAGAGAACAAGAATGATGTTTGGCCACGACATCGTACGACATCAGTACGATGTGAATCGTACTGATTGAATTGTGAACGCTAACTATGAATCCAAATATAACTCCTGGTGTGTTTATATTGCATCTAAGCTATTAGTTTCAAGTGTTTTACACTCTTATACTTTATTTAAAACTATGTTATTTTAAGCTATTCCAACAAAATTACAATATTAAAATATTCTAATATACTAATGACAAAGTTAATGATCCCAAAACGTCATTAGGCTCTATGCAGCGTAGGTGATCTACTCTGATGTTATTTGTATCTTTCCGAATAAAGTTTTTTTTAAAAAGTTAACTAACATCATAAAAGAATTCAAGGTCACAGAAATATTTCTCTATCACGTTCTACTCTATCAAGAATTGCTGTGACCCAGACTGGTTGGAAAAATTTATGATTGAATATTCATTGTCGGTTTTGCACTCAACAGTGTCATCTTCAGGGATATATATTTAAGGAAACTGCCACATTAAAGAAAATCTGTTTCAATAAAACTATACTCTAGATCTCAATTAATCATTAAAAATCGTAATAAAGAGAGATGCAGCAATTAGTTTCAAGTTAAATTATTTCATTGTAATAATATTAATAGTAAATGTACATTATTACTTACATTTTCTTCCTTAGGTACACTTTCTGAGTCCCATTCCTAAAATGAGATATACGTTCAATTGTTACTTGTTCTCAGCAGGTTTGATTTAAAGCCAATAATCTCAATCAAGCCCTGTACGCAACTCAATCCTTCTGCTATATCCCCTCTTCTCTTAATCCCTGTGAGTCGATCTGGCTCGTTGAAATTTGCTCACGTTCCTCAATTCCTTGTTATATCCCCTTAAATCGTTTTAATTGCTGGTTCTGTTTTTAAATGTCCTACTCTTGGACTTACTTGGAAGCGGAGGCAGCATTTGTTTATTAATATTGTTACATTTGGTTTTTAATGTATATCATTTGTTAATTGAATCCTTTTTCAGTATTGACTTAACAACAATTATAATTCAATATTTAGAAAAGTAATACTATTATTAACTAATTACCTCTGTAGTCGGTGAAATGTTTTCATACAAAGAATAAAATAATATATTATTCTTTATACTATTGAAACAAGATTAATTTTTTAATTAATTGTCATCGGCCCATTGTTAAACAATGTAAACATAAAATTTCAATTTAGGTCCACTGTATTGTTATAGCAATAAATATTTAATAGCACAAGTTACTAAAATTTAAACTCCCTTCTCCTTGCTTTAAACGTTGAAATTAATATCGAGAAATTTATTTCAAGGATCAGGTTTATGATAGCTTGAGTCAACGCAAGTCTGTTTATCCACCGTGATATTCCTTCTGGAATGGTGAGCGTTCCACGGAATAGATCACCTAACTACTAATATAGATTCTTGGTTCTACTCTCAGCAATGCCTGTGATTTTCTGTCTACTTTCAGGCCCGTGTTCTTCAGGCCTAAGGTTGTCTAAGTCTGTACAATTATGTAGGGGATGACAACTAAGCGGGTGATGAGTAGTGCTGACTGCATTAGCTTCGTTGAATACCGTTTGACACAAACTAGTGGAAAGTATGTGTCTCAATAATGTTGATTGCTAATCACCGTAGCTGTACCCTGTCCAGGGTAACATGTTTTATCACAGACACACACACACACACACACACACACACACACACACACACACACACACACACACACACACACACACACACACACACACACACACACACACACACACACACACACACATCTCAACGATAGGGAACCATCGATTAATCAGATCACTTGTACTACCTTAAAACCTAGTACAGAAATCAGTACATATTCTAACATTACAACACTGCACAGCCCAAATGAGGTTAGTACACTCATTTTTAACCACCCGCATATGGGTACCTCGCGATTAACGTGTTACAAGCTTTGCTTCGTCGCTCTTTAAACATGTTAAAAAACAGCCATCTAGATAAAAAATGGTCAATTTTATTAAAAACAATATAAAAATTTAATTTATAGATGCTACTGGAATAAAGGAATATTTTTTTAAGGAGCATTAAAAATAGTGGGTTTTCTTTTTGTACGCTTTGCAACTCAAAATGATCAAGAGGGTCACAAGTAACAAGCTAATATAATTTTTTGTGATCAAGCGATCAAGATAATTTTTATGTAAGTTTTAAATTCAATGAAATTGATTAAAAAGAATAATATTTTCAGAGTCAAGTGCTTTTAATAATATTGTAACAAGTCTATCAAGTGGGAATCGAATGGAAAATATGCTTCAATTTTCGTAGATTTGAATTCATATGTTCCTTATCTAGCAAAAAATCATTATTCATAAGGTTTCAACTCTAAACACCATTAAAAAAAACAACTCTTGCAATAAATAGCCCAATTCATTATGTTTTAAATTGTAAAATGATTATTATGACGTTTTGTAACGATAATATGTTATTCTATAACATGACGGAAAGAATATAAGAAAAGTTTACATTTATGTAAACAGAGAGCAATAATGAGACCAGTGAATGTCAAAGTGTAAAGATCAATATAGTCACTCAATGTTATTTATAAAAATTCAGAGCAGAGAATATGCCAGCAAAAATTTATAGATAAGGAACATGAGTAGTTGTTTGAAGCCAAAACAAGCTGGAAGTCCGTTTGTAGCAACAACATTTCTATGACTAATCATACACATTTATTAACTCTCGGTTAGTTTTGTATACTTTGACTATTTAATGAGACTATTACATTTTTAAATTTGTTGTAATTGTTATTGTTTGTAAAAATATATTTTTAAAGAATCGAATTGTTGCCGGTATCTCTATGAAAAAATTGAAAACCGAATTAACATATTCATCTGACTCCGGTTAGGGCGAAATATGGCACAGTAGCTAAGCGTCTTCTGTCATGGCAAAGCCGAATTTAAATGTCTGTGTTAAGCGTATAGCATAACTAAATATCGAAGGCGCTCAAATAAATGGAAAGTTATATGGCTGTTTTCTATTGAAAATTACCGTTTGGGAAAATTAAGCACTTAATTGAAAGTAACTTTCTAAACTGAAACAAACGATATTCATTAGTAGACGTTTTGACTTAATTGTATTTTTTTCTAACATTACACGTTATTAACTATAAACTCTTTTAAATAATAATTGCAAATATTGTTTTAATTTTGTAAATTTAAAATAGTATTATTTAATTTTTACACCTACAGAAAAAGCACGTATAGAAATATAAATTTATCAACTGAAATGTGTAAAGATTATTTACACCTTTTAGATTTCAACTGAAAAAAATACTACTTTGGATTAATCATACCAATTTACTGGGTCTGTTATTTAATTTATATACTTCTCAATAGATGTGTTCCTTTTAGCTACTATAATTCCAGTTAGTAAGCTTTCAATATCTTTATCTAAATACATTATATAAATTCTCATATTTCCATGTCGTAATATAGAAGTTTTTAATTGCACGTACAAGTTAAATGTAAATACGTTCAATATGTTAAGCAAATGTGTCTGAGTATTAAACAAGTTTATATTTGCTGGCATTCCAGTGAGACATTTTAAGAAAGTTGCTACCATTTACAAAATCACTTCTATCTGTTACTGTACTGAAATCTACGAAATTAAACGAATATTATTAATAAAGGTGATGGATATTATAATACAGTAGATTATATTTTATAAAACAGCGCTGGCTTCTTTCAGCCAGGCTTTATCAGTTTCTTTCCTAATACAGTGAATTTAAACATTAGAATAACGAAGAATTTAATTCTGTAAAGAAAAATAGTGTCAAGGTAAAGAATGATAACTCAAGAGAAAACATAATATTAGAGTAATCTTAAAATTATCGTCACAGAAATAATTGTAAAATTATAAAAAAATGTACGTTAAAAATAACGTCCGATACACAGATAAAAAAAATTATTTCAAGACATTTTCTTTCTTTTTAAGTTTAAAATTAACTCAATTTAAAGTTTATTTTATTACTATATAGTATTTTTTATTATGCTAATTAACAATCTATTGTTAATTAATGATAACGTAATGTAAATTTATAATGCATTTCATTTGAATTATTTATAATTAGTATGTATTGGAACTACAATTAGGTTATCTTAGTATTAGGGTTTTGAATTTCATTTGCAGGGTTGCAATGAACGTCTCTGTAGTTGAATGACTGTTGCAGTAATTTAACTATTGACAGGTCTCATTTGTTACCGATAAATCCAAAGGCACCCACGAAATTCTCTGAATTGCATGGTAATTGAATTGTGAATACTTATTTATTCGTTTAATTTAATTTATCAATTCGTCATGGTTAACTCTGGAAAACCGTTTTATTGAACTACGTGTTATTTAAAAGCTATTCTCCATTTAAATGATTTGATTATTTTAAAAATCTGTTACGCTTTTTTATTAGAGTATTACAAGTGAATTTTCGTTAAATTACTGGCTTCTTAATAAAAGCTTGGTAAACGGACTATAACTTCAAAGCCCAGCACATCCAAGGTTACTGTGAGAATTAGAAATGAAATGATACCTTCTTGGTCACTTATTATTAATAAATTTGTCAAAAATTAAAGATAATAGAATTTCAATCTTATCATTCCACAATTTAAATAGATAAGTTTGGTGTTTGCTGATAATACTTTACATTATTGTTATTAAATCCAATGTTTACATTGTAAAGACAAGCAAATACGCACCAAGGAAATATTAATTATGGAGTGATGAAGATTCACATTTAGGTTTTTAAATTTTTATGAAATTGTTAATAGAAAATTATCAAGGAGAGGTTGCTCTTTTATTTATACTAGTGAGTTAACTTCAAAACGAAATCCACTTGTATTTTACTACTACAAAATTAGAACAGAATTTTTATAGCTAAAATGTTTTAACTATAATAACAAAATAATAATTTTCTTTAAGTGGGTCATTATATGATGAAGTAAACATGAAGCTAAACAAACAAAAGAATTAATAAAAAACGAATAATCTAAATTTATATTGAAACTAACAATATGTTTAAAACAACAATTAAACGATATCAATTGAAATTGAGTTGCTATAGAAATTTCAAATAATTTTTTCTAGGCTTGATGTTGATAAACACATTTTGTGATTAACAGGTTATTGGTATGTCTTACTTAACTAAATCTGTTTCCTCTCAATTACCTTTGTACGTAACGAACTAACATTCATTTGTGTACACCTACTAAAACTTAATATTAGTTATTCGGGTTTTCTTAAAATAAATATTAGGTTTGTTGATACCTTGGAGTATTTTGATCTTTTCAACACTCGTATAAATAATATAAAAATTATAATACTTTCGAAACGCAAAGCTCTCCCCAAATTTTTCATTGTTTCATATAATTTTATATATGCTTAATTCTAAATATTTTCTGTAAAACTTTGACACAATAACGTATTTGAGTTTTTAGTATTTTATATAAATGAATACTTTAATCCTCCATTTAACATAACCTATCTTCCATTTTGACATTTCTATTATAAATACTACAACTATTGTTGACAAAAAATTTTGTCTTTTTCTGAAATATTACATTTTGTCTCCTGGAATGAAAAAATGCGCATGGTGTTGCCGTAAATAATCCTTAAACAGAAAATAAGACCTTTATAAAATATTTTATATATGATAAAATCAGTCATGCCGATATCATAGCTCAACATCCTCAAACATAAACTAAACTAATTTTACTATTGCATGAATAAAATTTCTTTTTCATGAATCCTGTAATAGGCAGGTAAAATCTTCTTCCATTATTTTTTGCCTCTCGTTTAAATATAACGTAGCCTAATAAAAATCATTAAATGGACTTTGAATGTGTAGAAACGATTCCGTCAATTGTTTGGTAATGACTATTATTTGGACATATTTTGTAAAATTTTCAATATTACATATATGTATAGAATATATTGAAAAAATGACTCATTTATTACTAATTTGAAATATTTCGCATTTAGTGTTAATGAACTGTTCCAATTCGTTATAAGAAATGTCCATTCTTCTAATTTTAGTTTTTATTTTATTTAAAATTTCGCCTGACTGACATAGAGGACAATCTAAAAGTTATAATGTTTTCACAAGTGATTCTTCCTTAAATAAATCATATGTAGAATTTTTAAATATTCATTTAAACCTTTTAGATGCATTCAATAAAATTTTGATTCAATATATTGGAAATCTTTTAGTTACTAAGCCTCTCAGTGAACGGAACAGTGCACCAATTCCATGTTTGTAGCTACAGTTAAGACCTGTTTTATTTCCAGCCATAGACTTTGCTCCACCTGTAGACAAACCCACACACTTCCTCCACTCAATGTCATGTTTAGTAAAAAAGTCATGCAGTAAAAATAACATCTGATGTTGTGTGAAGAAGTTAATAGGGTTACAGAAACACAAAAATACTTCATAGGGTTGCAGTTCAAAATGTACAGTTTTAGCCGAGTGTTTTCGATCGGATACGACCGAAAATGTTTGTCTATACACTCACAAATGTTTTTATTAAAAAGAAAAACGTTTGATATATGAGTTAATTATCATTTAATTCAATTAGACAGCTAACTTGCTCTTTGTGTGCACATAATGGACATGATCACACTTTTGATTTAAAAAGCTTTGTAATATAGACATCAAAAATTAGTAGAGCAGGTGTATTTCCTACTATTAATTCTTTGTGTTTTTGTAAAACATATTCACAATTTTCAATACATAAAGAAACAGTAGAACAGATACCTGTAAATAGTTACTTTCTGGGTTGACAAAGAAATGTATCTCCAAAAACGGCGTCCTTTTAGGTGATGATAACCAAGATTGGTTTTAATTTAAAAAAAAAAACTTATTTAAACAAGGAATATCTGTTGCCAAGTTTCATTTATTGCTATATGTCTATGAGTGTCATTGTAAATATTTTGCACTATTTAGAGTTTTTATTTAAATCTAAGAACATTTAGTAATAATACTTCTTTTGCAAAATGATTTGTATTATTTTAACATTATAATGTAACATAAGTAAATATTTCGTTATCCATAATTTAATATATTTTAAAGCATAAATTAATAATGTAGGCCCAATTGTTTTCTGTAATTAGAAATTAAGTTAGGTATTTAACCTAGAATTTGTAATCTATAAAACGCGAAAAAGCGAAAAAAAACGTTTTCCTAAAAAAAAGTTTCCTAGTGCCTAACTTGCTAGTTGTCGCCTTATGGGTAGTTACAGAATGGTATGTAATCACGGCGATAACACTAGTTATTCATGGCAAAACTATTGAAATCATAAAACAATGAGGGGATAGAAAACGTATTACAAACAGAAAACCTTGACAGTGAAACAAATGAAAAATTCGTCGACTTTCTCCAAAATATTCCTAGTTTTAAGTGTTGGCGTTAATGAATAGATGAAATAGGATGAAGGTCATGAGTCTACAACTAGATATATTGAAGGCTTAATGAGCGCACAGCCAGCGACGGCCGAAGTTGATGAAAGAAAACAAACCATGATCCATAGCGAAGCTTTCCATGCATTAGACCACCTGATCAAGCATCATCAGCCAATCGTCTACTCTATTAAAGGTGGAGGGATATTTCATGAAAGTAACGTCTTCAACGAAACAAGCAAACCATCATTACATATTAGTTTTATCAAAACTGATAGATTATGTACTTATATATGTACAGTAATGTATTAAGGAACTGTACAGTACTTATACTAGTATTATACTCGTATATGTACAGTAAAGTATTAAGGAACTGTACATACAGTTATTTAACTAAATTGTACCTATTATATATATTGCTATTAAAATATAACTACAATCTACAATAAGCATAACTTATTTAAAACCATCGTACATCTACATCCAATAGAAATGGTTGTGATTATGTAATACAAACGGGCATCATTAAATAACCCTTCCCATATCTGGATCGGGCTGTCCCTACATTGATCCGGGTATGAGAGGCTTTACTGTAATAATAATAATATTAATAATAATAATAATAATAATAATAATAATAATAATAATAATAATATAATAATAATAATTTTTTTTTTTTTTTTTTTTTTTTTTTTTTTTTTTTTTTTTTCTTTGGAGGTTGGAATGCATTTACGCACCATCAAGTCTGCCCTGACAGACCTGGTGTGTGGGACTCCTGGCGAATACCCACTAAACCCTTCCTCCTTTCCGGCCCTTTGTAGATCTGACCAGGGTATCACTGTATTAGCATTCTTCCTGGTCAGAGGGCCCTTTATTAACCCCAGTGGTTTCTATTTCTGAAAATGAGTGTATTTGGCCTGATCACTGATCTTGACCTCGACCATCTTCTTGTCTCATTTTACTCCGTAGTATGCTCTCGATATATGTCGCTATCTCCATCCAGTTGGATGCACTCCACAGCATCTTGCCCACTATGTTGTCCGGGTCTATTGGCCCGACGTTGCTTTCCAGCGTTGTTCTCTCAGATTGCCATCTTTTGCACACAAAGAAGGTGTGTTCGGGGTTATCGGGTGACCCTTCCCCACAATGGGAGCAATTTGGATTGTTCACCTTTCCCATTTTATATAAATAGGTCCGAAAGCAACCGTGTCCTGTCAAGAACTGTGTAGTGTAGACGTTTACCTCTCCATGCTGCCTGTTAGTCCAACTGGATAGGTTTTTGATTAGTCTGGCTGTCCATCTTCCGGTGGGGTCTGTAGACCATCTTTCCTGCCACTTGGTCATCGTCGTTCTTCTCGCTTCCTTTTGGTTTTCCCTATCGTCCGTATTTTTTCGTCGCTCCGCAATGGTCTTCTTTTCTAGTGCCAGCAGATCAATAGGAATTATTCCCGCCACTACTAGAGCGGCCGATTCCGAGACCGTTCGATAAGAACACGCCACTCTTAGTGCCCCTTTTCTCTGCACTGAGGCCATCCATCTTCTATTCCTCTCGGTTTTGAGGGCACCTGCCCAAATTTCCGCTCCGTACAGCATTATAGATTGCGCCACGGATATCAGAAGACGGCGTCTGCTCTGTGTAGGGCCCCTAACATTAGCCAGAAGCCTACTCATAGCTGTTGTGACTCTGATCGCTTTCTCAGCTGCGCATTTAACATGATTTTGAAAGCTCAGCTTCCTATCAATCATGATACCTAAGTACCTAATGGCATTTTTAACCGCTATTTTTTCCTCTCCCACAAGCATCTCAGGGCTAGGAGTAAGGTGTCTCTTGGATATCAGAAGAATCTCAGTTTTTTCCAGAGCCAAGCGTAGACCATGCTCCATCATCCAGCTGTTAACACGACGCATTACTTGGGCCAGTCGCAATTGGGCGAGCTCTTGGTTTCTCGCTATAATGATCGCAGCAATGTCGTCTGCGTATCCCACCAGGAAAGTTCCATCTGGCATTGTTATACGCAAAATGCTGTCGTAATTTGCATTCCAGAGGTCCGGGCCAAGAATGGAGCCTTGAGCTGCTCCTGCTGTTACTCTCTTCCTTCTAGGTCCATCTGAAGTCTCGTATATCAGATACCGGTTGCTAAGGTAGTCTCGTACTATCCGTAGGAGGTACTCAGGCAGAGCAAATGTCTTCTCCAGGGCATACAGTATGTCTTTCCATCTCGCTGTGTTGAAGGCATTACGTACGTCTAGGGTAACCAGAAGGCACACAGGTCTTGAAAAGTGGTTACCTACCTCGACTATTTTAGCAGCATCAACTACGGTTCTAATAGCATCAATAGTTGACTTGCCCTTCCTAAAGCCAAACTGTCTCTCAGAAAGATCCCCTGCATCGCGGAAGGCCGAAAGCAGCCGTGGCCTAATAAGTTTTTCTAGCAATTTTCCAGCCGCATCCAACATGCACAGCGGTCTGTATGAAGACGGAGAATCTAAGTTCCCCTTGCCTTTGTTAATCAGGACCAATCTTGCTACCTTCCAACGGGCACTAAATACGCCAGTTTTCAGGCAGTGGTATAATAATAATAATAATAATAATAATAATAATAATAATAATAATAATAATAATAATAATAATAACAACGACAACAATAATAATAATATTAAAATAATAATAATAATTACATATGCATTAAATTCCCCTTATTTTCTGTTTAATTTGACCGTTATCGATTAGGTCCATAGCCCAGACCTAGTAGTCACCCACACATTTACAATCGGTAATGGATGATCTGTTGGCAAAAGCTACTTCAAATTAACGTTTCAAAAACAGAAACACTCTTAATTCAGCCTAAATATATAAAAGTACTCAAATGTACTTGATATAAACCATACTTATTATATGTATAAATTTATAAATTGGGTTCCAGAAAGAATCTAAATTATCCCTAGAGATAACAATAACTTTTAAATTAATAATACTTACAAACGAAGCCTTCTAGAGTTGGCTCCAATTGACAACTTTGAAATATTGTTTTTTTTTCGTTATGAAATCCTATACAAACCTGGTTTCCCATCATGTGTACGTTCTAGTTATCTCATACAAAGGGCTTTGCAGTTATTCAGCTCCTGCTGCTAGTTCCCACTCTCATTGTGTATATCTTTCCAATCGTTAATAAAATACTTTTTGTTCATTCAAATACATTTTTTCAAATTTGTACTGGATGCCACTTAATGTTAATATAGTTTTTAAAAATCATAATTCAGTAATTAAATTTATTGAAATTATTTTAATTTATATAGGAGGAAAACCTTCCACAAAGAACAAAGTTATACATAGGCCTACACTCATTTTGTCCCATTTGGTTCGAAATAAGTGATATGATTTCATAACACAACTGATTTTATGTTATTCGTTGTATGGTAGAACAGCACTTTTAATGCAAACTATTTTACTTTATAATATTTATAATTATTAAATACAAAGTTACTAAACCAACATTTTTCTTTTTTAACCTAAATAGGAATTGATATTTAGAAAAAATGTTTATATTACGCTTTTGTTTGTAGCAAATTCAAATGAGAGAAAAAGTTCATTGTCGCTATGGAACAAATTATTTTGTTGCTAAAAACAATTGTTTTTTTTTCTAATATATTATTTAATAAAATATGACGCATAATTACTTCTAATAACATAATTAAATTTCAAATAAACGATACTTGGGAAAGAACTTAAAACATATTTTACACAAAAGCAAATGGCATAAAATGAATAGGCCAATTTGAGTAAAGCTTTTTAAAATTTATTGAAAAACTACTAGATTTATGCTCTATGATAAGTTATGGGTCACAACATATACAACTTAATTCAGACATATAATGCTATTTATTTATACGTAGGTAAATAAAACAAAGGAACTTTACATTACGAGTCTTTCCGAAATGGTATAAAGTATTTTCACTATGAAAAATTATGTAAGCGTGGTATGATATAAACAAATATACGTCTTATTAAAAGATATAAAAAATTTTGTAAATATTCCCTTATAATATATTTATTATGTCATAATGATTACCGTTTCTAAGAAACCAATATTATTGTTGTTAAAAACATTGCTTTCACCTTCTAACTAGGAAAAATATTTATATAATACTTCCATTAACTTTTTTTCAATTCCTTCTATTAGCTCACTCTCTCTCCTTATATATATATATATATATATATATATATATATATATATATATATATATATATACACACACAGACACACACACACACACACACACAGACAGACAGACACACACACACACACACACACACAGACAGACACACACACCACACACACACGCGCGCGCGCACACACACCCACACACACACACACACACACACACACACACACACACACACACACACACACACACACACACACACACACACACACACACACACACACACACACACACACACAGACAGACACACACACACACACACACAGACAGACACACACACTGCAACGTCCCACCCTACTTTTTGTTTGTTGTTTATTGTTTGATATCCCATCTCGCAGAATACCAAAAATCGTTGTTTAAAAAACTTATTTATAAACAAACCAAACATCTGCCAATCACCTCGCTTGTTTAACCGTGCTAAAATCCCTGAGTTACGAGTATATTTCCCGCTCATAGGGCCAGGCCCAAAACAAGCCTATTCCCGCTGACTACTATTTAAAATAAGTATAAACTCCCCAAAATTGGTTTATCAATTATGTATGGTCTAGATATAGTCACACATGTCATTTCAATAGTCAGCTGGAAAGAAACACATTAAAAATAATACACAAAATATTCACAGAGTCTTACTCCCTGATGATGATCTGCAGAGACAGCAAGGGAACGTGCAAAATATGATCGTGTTTAAATTACCTATTTTAAAAGGCTCCTGTGTCCTTTTAAACACAATCTGCCAGTAGATAAATCTCTGGACTTTTATACAAAAAACCAACTAATTTTTAGGCTAGCTCAATGACGTTAGTTGAGAGAAACTCTTTAAAAACATTAGGTTTTAACTATTATCATTTAATGAAATTTAATTAAGCTTGTTTACTGATTTCATAATCATTTTCATATTAGTTGGAAAAAGCTAAACAGTTTTTGTTGATTATTCAACACTGGATGAAATGCAAATACTGTTGATTTTTTAACATATTTAATTTTATTTATTTAAATAAAAAAGAAAATTTATACTTTCAAATACAACACAATTATATTAACAAAACAATTCACTAAATAACTTGTTGTTTTTTGTACTTTAAAATCTTATAATTTCCATTTATATCAATTACATTTACATAAACATAAAATTATTTTCCAAATTACACATAATAAAAATTTATCTTCTATATTGAATTGGTAAATTCGTATTTATGACACTTAATTTTTAAATTTATAATATTCTAAATATTCTTATTTCCTTGAAAATAAATGGCTTATGGCCAAAACCCCTTTGTAAGTTTAACTGACTGAATAAAATTAACTGACTAAATTTGACGTAATTGGTATCGAATAGAGAAAATGACTTGCCAAAGATGTTCCTGCCGGTCCTAGAGTCCCTCGTCTGGATTCCCTGGTTCTTGGACATCGGAAGTCGCCATCCCTGGTTCGTCGGAGGTGGTTTTTCTCCATTCCCGCGTCCTGGAGGCTGAGTCTGGAGCCTTCATTCCTTGGTAGTCCTAGACGTCGGAAGCGTTGAGGTTTGGTCCATCTGGCCTGAGGGCGGTCCTACTCGCGGTCCAGCATATCGTTCCGCGGCACCTCGTATTAAAAATGTATTTCAGACTGTCTCTAAAGTCCTAGAGACCTAGTATATATAGCGGTGAATTCAACCTACCTCACCCCGTCTGCAATACTTGCTATCTTTGGATTTATTTCTTGTACAGGCAAGTCGGGTAACGAATCTGTTTTAGCTTGCAGAGTTTGATTATCATTTTTGCAACACTGAAAAATGTCTATTTTATTCAAACTGCTGTAACTTTTTTGTTTTTTAAGTTTTTCAAATTTTGTTTTCACTAATGTTTATTCTGGCTTATTCTGGTTCTTTTAAAATGTCGATGGCAGTTCTACGTGGATTGGTTCTTAAGATAGCTTTTTTAAGCACTTTGAAAATTTTCGCTTCACTCCCTATGGTCAAATTTAGCTAGTTATTACAAATTTATTCCTTAATACTTTTTAATTTAGCTTAATTATTCTATTTAAGGTTTTATTTAATTTTTCACTCTTTATTATTTGTATAACTCCAAACTTGATTAATTTAAAAATCAACTTTATTCCTTAAAACCAGGAAATTATTTATTTCCTATTTGTCAAGGAATGTCACACCGTTACAACACACACACACAAACGCACACACACACACACACACACACAAACACACACACACACACACACACACACACACACACACATATATATATATATATATATATATATATATATATATATATATATATATATGTGTATATTAACAAAGAACTAAGTCAAAATACAAGTACAAGAATTATAGTTGAATTTACAATTCAAAGCTTTTCGTTGGCTAACAGTACCAATATCATCAGGAATATTAAACATGGATATAATTCTTGTATTTGTATTTTGACTTAGTTCTTTATTAATACACGAGAATACATATTGCGATATATATATATATATATATATATATATATATATATATATATATCGTACAAATTTTCTATCGCTAATAAAGTATATGACTTTATCCATATAATCAAGTTCAATTTCATTTTATTTAATAATTTTTTTTAAAAGTGTGTGTGTCGGATTCTAACTGAATGATTACATATTATAAATTCTGCAATTAGGAACCGAGCTTTCCATAGCTTGAAATCTATTAAAGAGACGTATAAAAGAATAACAGAATTTTCCTCGCAGTAATGAAGCATAATGAGAACTGCATACAATGAGAAATTATAGACCACTATAAGCGTCATAAATTAGAAACCAAAAAAAACAGATTAAATAGTAACAATCAAAAATAATAGGCCAACATCATATACTATATAGAGAGGGAAATGGAAAACTGCAAGGAATTCGCAATTATTTTTGTCACTTAGGTTTGTGATTCTGTCATGTGTATACCGGTACACATATTTATATTATTTTGTATATAAAATAAAAATGAACTAAAATACAAATTTTCTTCGTTTTGCCTACGTATGAATTGATTTTAAAACCTTTTTTATATGTCTTGTTTATGATATGAAAACATACTTGTCCACTGGTGAATTTTCCACTGTTGTAAAGTTATCCACTAGTGTAAAGTTATCAACTGGTGTAAAGTTATCCACTGGTGTAAAGTTATCATTTGGTGTAAAGTTATCCCTGGCTGTAAAGTTATACTCTGGTGTAAAGTTATTCACTGGTGTAAAGTTATTCACTGGTGTAAAATTATCATTAGGTGTAAAGCTATACACTAATTTTAAAAATACTTAACTAAGTGAAAACGTAATTACCATTTAATTTTTCCATTTAACCCTTTGTATGATATATTCCAGATTAAGGTATCTGCTACTGTGTTTTACACGTAAGAAATAATCAAGATTGTGCTCTCCAATTGTAAGGAATAATTCTTACGATTTTTAAAGTTTTGCAACAACTCAATTGGTTTTTGCTCGTCCACTAAATTGGCAACATTCTTCTTATGCCCACATTTCAAAGCCACTATTTTCTTGCTTACGCTACGTACATTTATTTAGCAACATAAAACATTTCAAACGATTGAAGCCTCAGACTAAATGAAATATCCGTATCTTGATGGGCCAGAATGTCTCCAACGCTCTGAATTCTTTACGACCGTCTTCTATTACGACTCAGATATTTGACCATTATATGAGATTTCAAGCATAAATAAACGCATGGTGTTTATTGATGCAACAAAAATAAATAGATGTACCATTTAAACGTATACATGATGCAATCACTTATGGACAGTTTTAATTTTAATGTAAAAAGAACCGTTGTGTATTTCTATATTGATCTATGTATAAATAAAATATAAATTAAAAATATATATAAACTTTCATGGACTAAATACATAGATAGTTAAATAAAAATTATTCAGTAAAATAAATTATAAACTACTAAGCACTGCAAATAAATAGTTAAAACATTACAACTATCAAAATATCTTAAATGAATTAGAAATTTTCATGAATGCAAACAATTCATAAACCTTTTCATAAACATAAATTAAATTCTTAAACTGATTATAAGTGTATAATCATTTCCTCTCATTTAGTGAAATGAAATATTTTTTGTTCAAATTTTTTCAAATTTTTTTTTAACAGATTATGGGGACAATGTGTATAAAAATTATAACAGTCGTCAAAGATTGGTTTAACTTTTATCGTTTTACATGTGATACATAAAATACAATAATAAAAAAAACAAGTTATTTTTTATGCCGCAAACCATATATATTGATTAAAACCATTAATATCTTATCAACCATATCAAACCATAATAATTAGCACCATAGAATCATGAACCTAGTTTAGAAAAACATTCTTTTATCAAGCAATTCTTTAGCATATATTGCAATATTTATAGGCGCTACATTAGTATAAAAATAGAGAGCAGAGAAGAGTAATTATAATTCATAAACAATTATAAACCCCAGATCAATCTGATAAGCCTCCCTATTCAAACCTCCTTCGAATATTCAACCACTTTATGCAGCAAAACAATGAGGGAAAAAAGTTTTTTCCTGAAAGTTTTAATATCCTCTCCGGGTGAATAGCTAAAGATTCATTTTTGTATTGTAAAGTTACTTCAAAACAAATCTTTTTTTAAGATTGACACACTATTATTCATATAAATTAACTAATACATTACTGGTTTCAGTGTGTTTTATCATTATTTGATAGTGGTCGACATGTAAACAAATAAACTAGAAAATATTTCAGAATTTTATTTTATGCAATTTTTATGAAGGACTTTACTTTACTACAACAAATACGTCACAGAAAGAGTTCAACGTTCTATGTGATTCGATTTCTTTATAAAGTGAATGACTTTGACAATGTGAAGTCTTTTGTAAATATTCGGAGATTTTCATTTTATTTTTGTACAACACTCTATTTGATGTACGAGAGAAGAATGTAAAAGAAACAACACAATCGTTTGCTTTAGTCTATACGTCGGAAGGAAACTGTTCAGTAGCGATTTTCTTAAAACCTATGTAACCTTTCCAATAATTTTATAGTAAAATCTCAGTTGAATAAATAATTCATATGATAGACATAAATACGCTAGGAATAGTTACTATGTATTCGGGGAATAATTTATATATATATATACTTACAATAGCCTTAAAATCTCAAATAAAACACAATAACATAAATGTCTATACCATTACTCATGTTTTATTTTATATTTTATTTATTTTTCTGCATTTTATACAATACAGCTTAATCTTTTATTCAATAGTTAAAAATACATGTAAACATATTTTAGGAATTTTAAGACTACTATACTAGAGTAGGGTGAAAAGTTCGTTACCTGACAGAGAAATATCGTAACTTTCAGTTTAAAAAAGCCTTATTTTTCTACATAATCTCCCTTGACAACAACACACTTGGTCCAGCGTTTCTCCAACATCAGTGTTCCTTCTGGGAAGTAAGTCTAGAAGCCTGTTAAAATATTCATTTACGTCTTTATTGGTCGCTAAGCGCTTTCCAGAAACAAATGTCTTCAGGTTTGGGAAGACATAAAAGTCCGAGGGTGGCAAATCAGGAGAGTAAGGGGGATGGCCGAGTAAATCTTACCTCAAATCTTGCAATTTTCCCAGTGTCAACACACTTTTGTTAGCACGTAAGTTTTCTTGAAGAAAGGTGCCTTTTTACATCTTCAAGCCAGGCCATGCCTTCTTCTTCTAGAATTTTGACATTCAGCTGGTCAAGAACGTCGGAACGTAATCGTTCTGCCTTTTTTAATTAACAAGATCCATTTGCCATCCCAAAACACACTAATCATGACCTTTCCATCAAATCCGATAGACTTCTTTAGCGCTTCCACTCACTGTTTCTACTGCTGTTTAGTTTCGGGAGTGTAGTGGTGGACCCATGTCTCATCCATGATGACAAAGTCGTTTCTGAATTTGCTTTTGATCCGCATTCAGCAAATGCGCCTCAACCCACTTTCGCAGAGCTTTCGCTTCGCTAAATTCTTCGTGCAAGATGTTTCGCTCTCTATCTTCTAATATCACCACAGCTTAAGCTATCTCACGCACGTTTACTCTCCTATCGTCCAACACAATATCGTACACCTTCTCGATAGTTTCCAGTGTAGGTGCATATTTGGCTGTCCTTCATGTGGGTCATCCTCCAGCGACGTGCCACCCCGTTTATATTCAGCTGCCCACTTTTTAACTGTTAACATTGAAGGAGCAGAGTTCCCGTACACTTTTGTCAATTTCAGATGAATTTTATTAGTGGTTAATACACCCAAAACAAAAATTATATCCCCGGACGATATTCAAGTTTATCAATTCTGACGAAAAATTCGCTAGACGTATACAAAAAGATTTCCTGTACACAAACGATTTGAGCGAACTAGTTAAAGCTTATTATACGAACTAATGGGATTTGCGCTCAGGCAGGAAAAATACATTTTCACTGATTGGAATTATATCTCTTGGCCAGGCCGAGATCTTTTTACCCTACCCTCGTATTATAGTAATTATATAATAATTTTCCTTTAACATTTCTAATTTGAGCAAAATGAAAGTAAAGATATTATTATTTCTTACTTTATAATATATAACATATCCACTATAAAAAATAAATACTGTAGAAATAAATGAAGTCAAATTTATTTAAAAATAATTGTACTCATGTCTGCAATTTATCGTCTGAGGCAATTCAGAGTTACTGAACATTTTTACAATATACATGATACAAAGTTTTATTACAAATTAGTAATTTATTATTGAACTTAACAATGCAATCGCTCAAGTTATTTCCTCTTCTTTTATTTAGATTACTGTATTAACAATTTACCTACACTAGGTGACGCAAAAAATAACATTTTTAAGCCTATGATGTAATAATGAAGTATAAAAATTCTTACAATTATATTAAATGTACAGCCAACGTAAAAAAAAGTGACTGCACCTAATTTTAGTCCAAAATGAAAGCAATTTTTCTTTTCTGTACTAAATAAGAAAAGAAAAGATAATCTTAACTGTCCGCCATTTTTACCGTTGTCCACTAACTTATTTTGAGTACACTTAACGGGTTTCGGAGAGCTTCCGTCAACTTCAAATGCTTGTTAGTATTCACGCTCTATAAGTTGAGGTTAACTAGGGGGTTTCAAGCACTTCAAGTTGATGCCAACAATAAACAAGTGGGCGAAGCTAACGATGGCACATGTTGGTATAGATGGGACAAATTTGGACAGTCCTAACAGCAATAACGTAGATGCAATACCGAAGTGTTTAATTTAAATTTTTAAAAAGTTTTAAAAAATTTAAAGATATTTCAGATTTAAGGAAATTAGATTTTAAGAAAATTACCTAATCAACCAAATGAAACATAATAACGCCTGCTTAGAGTTCATACACAAAGTCTTTAATTTTGATGGAATTATTTCATTTCTTCTCAGGATAGGCTTTTCATTTAGTAATTGTTTTCTGTAATAACAACGGTACATTTATTTTCCAAGCATTCTAATTCTTATGAAGCTTCTATAGGACACCTTGTTTTGTAAATGACAAATTATAGAAATTTAAGAAACCTCTTTGCTTAATAAATCTTTTCTAAACATTTTGTATTCCTTTAATCTATACAATCCTATTCGTCTGAAAAGATGCATTGAAGATTTTGTACCGTTGGAATTTAAATTGAAACTTTTAGGTTAGCTATAAGAAAATATATAAAAAAAAATATTCTTTATCTTTCCGTAAATAATGTGGATTTCGTAGTATGATTGCGGCGATGCATTTGCGTAGAAACGTAGGAATATCTCAACTTCCAAGAACTTATTATAGTGTATACCTTAAAAAGTAAGTTTAAAATTAGAAAAAATATATTATATATATAATTATTTTTAAAATATATTTTATACATATATTATTTTATATATTTTATAATTTATTATAAAAAATAAAATCAGAAAAATATAGGTTTCAATTGTGCTAAAAACTGGTTGAGTTTACTTTCTTCTTTGACGCTACAGAGAGCAGGGAATTACCCACGTGGGCGATATTGTTCCTAAAAGTATACACTGAGAACTGCAAACTATATTCTTTGGACATCCTATTGCTAAAATAACAAAAGTAGAAGACGCAAATCAAATTTAGTTTCTAATATTTATAAATCCAAACGATGTATGTGTACATGATTTTTTTTTTAATATTCATTTTAACCCATCAAAAACGCCAGGTACAGCATTTGTGTTTAATTATCGGTAAAAAATAATTAATTAGAGTTTTTAAAGAATTAAACATTGGTGATCAAGGGATAATCCAAAACAATGTTATAGATAGTCAGGGGTGGAAACTCTGGAGATTATACTTATGCTTTTTTGTACCTAAAATCACGCAAATGTTGATATAAGTCAGTGGATTGCTTAAACAGTATGAAATGAATGAAACAGTATGAGTTACACTCTGGATAAGCAATGGGCTGTATTTGTTACGATGTTGACGTAAAACCCTCTGAAGATAATGACAAAAGGATGAAACATACGTAAGGATTTACTCAACTAAAACCTTTCAGACTTACTTTTAAAATAGTTTCAATGTTGCAGCAGCTTTTACAACGCTGTTAACGTTTATTGAAGATGAGATATTCTACTCGGGTCAGGAAGTTTAACAACTGCATATGCTTCATTCAACATTAGTTGATAAATGGCCATCACGTATCAAATAGTCAGAAATTTGCCACTAAAAAAAAATATTAAAACATTATAAAATCATTATTCTTTGTATATATAAGTGTACTAGCTAATGTTTTAATTTAACGTTGTGGGCACAAAAAAATCTTTTTAGCAATACAATTATTATTTTTTTAAATACATTTTGTGTGCACGAGCTTTTTTTTAATTAAAAGTACGGGAATACACTAATTGGATATGAAAACTAGTACATTAAATTTTCCTTAATAGGTTCTCTAACATTATGCTCAGTACTGCATGTTTTACTGCAGGGAAACTTTCGATAACCAGCAACATACCGACCCCGAGAGATCCGGATATTAGAGGTTTAACTGATGTAATAATAGATATAAATATATAATATATATATATATATATATATATATATATATATATATATATATATATATATAAATCTAGTTTATAGTAAATTAGATAACTATTGTAAATTACTACAATTGTATTTTCACTATAAAAATAACAACTATAGTAAGTTAGATAGATTAGTACTGTAACAAATATAATTTACATTTGATTTTGATATAGACTTCAGGCTTTTTATAACTTAAAATATGTGTAAAAATGTGGGACAAATATATTTTGAAAACTTCGCTTAACATGCCTTACTGGTAGTAACGTGATGAAGTAACACAATCTTATCATGTGATGAAGTAACTAGAAAGGTAAAAAAATCAACAATAAACAACTAATATAATTATTATTTATTAAGTTAATTAACATTTCAATTTCTTGTTCTTTTGAGAATAAAATTTCGTGAAATGAAGTTTCTTCATGAGGTATCTCTGCGAATTACATTTCTCATCTTCCATTTGTAGAACCATCTTATATTATATGTTCCTCTTCTTCACATGATTGTGACACAAGTATATTCACTGGTAAATTTTGTCACCGCCATTGAATAACTAAAGTACTGCAGTAATAGTTGAAGTTCAACTTAGTATTAAATTTGTCATTTCAACTGTATATAAGTTGTCGTCAAATATTTATGAATACATCTCTGACTTCTCAAACTTTCAAGTTACATCTACTTAAGTTACGCTTACTAGTTCCTTGAAGTACAAAAGTTATTTGTGAAACTTAATATAATTTAAATACTTGTGCTTGTTTGCTTATTAAATGAATACAGACAAGAACAATTCCTTCCACTTAGTTCGAAATTTTCATTCAGTACGGTTTTCCTCCATGTACAAATGTTTATATTGATTTCTCACTACATTGTTTATATATACCCAACGACTAGCCATACGATAGTGCTTTATTTTCGTTATTAGTTTGTATATTATTTCTCACTATTTGACTATAAAAAACCTAATTTTGGTTTATTTCAAGTATTTTGTAATTCCTTCTATTAGTTCACACTCTCCATATATATATATATATATATATATATATATATATATATATATATATATATATATATATAAATAAATAAATATATATATATTTTAAAAATATTGTAATTATATTATTATGTTTTCAAAAATACTTTCTGTCTGTTCACTCAAGTTAAAATACATATTTTCAACCTATAGTAGATGATACTTGATGTTAATACTTCTTTTCAAATATTAATTCAATAATTAAATTTAATAATGAATTAATTTTAGTTTTATAAGGGAGAACATCATATAACAAGAGGGACAAGGTAACAATTAAATCTATTTCGTTCCTTTAGACATAAAGTAAGTGGTAACATATGATTTCATAAAACAGCTGTTTTTATGTTAAGAGGTTTAGTGTTAGAGCAGCTGTTTAAGACATACGTTTTGTTATTTAATTTATATTAATTGTAGTTATGTAATAAAAAGCAACAAAACTACAAAACATTTTTGTTGATTTGATAAGAATTGAAGTTTTTAAAAAGTGTTTATATTACTTTTTTGTAGCAAAATTAGAATAAAAAATTAGTTAATTGTAGCTATGAAACATATTGTATTATGGCAAAAACAATAGAGCTACGTGTACTAAAATGTGACATATTCTCTTGTCAAAAAGTTGGCAAACTTCATTATTATTTTGTAACGTGGTAGATAAATTTTATAATGTAATTCTTAATGAATTATGATGTTAAATATAGCAGTAATTCGTTACACTGTAACGGATGTTATCAAATGAAACAAGCAGAGTCGCGCAAATTGTGGCAACGGTTTATAATTTTACCAATTGGACTTTATTTAGTTATAACTATTAAAACATTTAATATTCACTTCTAGCTTACAGTTGAGGCGTAATGAAACGTCTGTCTGTAACGCAACAGAAGCTATAACGCCGTTACTTTTAAAATATTTTAAATTACCAAGTTAAACAATTAAAATTAGCAGAATATTCTTGAATTAATTCTTAAGGTTTATTTATTTGAAATGCAAGGAATTGTGCGCTGGTAAAATAATGACTTTTAAATTCGATTAAAGCAAATCATAAACTTTTATTTTAAGATAGACAGATAAAATAAATTGAAATCATGACACATAAATTTCTTTAACACTCAGTTACGGATTATGGAACATTTTTAATTTTACTTATAAATTTTTAAGGATAGCAATCCTTCAATTAATTAATTAATCAATGGCTGAAAATGAACATATATTCGAGTTTACTTGCCTTTCTTGTATAATCAGATTTAATAATTTAATGTGAACATATTGGCACCAAAAGATGCGTAATTATAATTATGCTTATTAATTAAAAGTTCAATGTTCATAATTTAGAAATTCTGCTTCGAAATGTTTTAAATTTTGAATTAAGTTTTAAAAGTTTTAAATCGCCCACTTAGCTGTGTTGACTTGTCGCAACTTCCCTTCCACCTCGTGGTAAATCTCGGTAAAGCCTGGTCTCATTTTCGTGAATAAGCGTCGGGAAAACCATGAATAAGTCTGCAACCCATCTTGTATCTGGTATCGTGTGCCGTGTTCTATGCCATGATTGAAAGAAAAGAATACTTTATATTAATTAAAATAAAAAAGAAACTAAATACATCTTCTTGCCATTTGGAGACGTCCTTTCCCCGTTACATCCTGGCCAAATGAGAGAGAAAAATTAAAATCGAGCAGCCTTCCTACCTATTGCGCATCCGCGGTGCGCATGCATAGCTTGATTACTTATTTTAATTTTTTCTCGCTAGATGTCACTATCAGCCAGAGATCTCATTAAAAATATTTATCATACATTACAATTTTTTTTTTTACATAGTTATACATTATTACAATTTTGAATTTATTCTCGTTTATTTTCTGAAATTTGCAAATCTAATATGTAACACCGTCTAAAGTGTGTTACATATTTTTCCCCCCTCTTGAAAAAAAAAATTGTGTCATTTCATTTCTCCCTTTTAATTATTTTTATTAAATGTAACGATTTACTAACAACTCTTAAGTTAACAATCAAATTATTTTCTTTGGGAAAACATATCATAAAACATTTGTATTGACACTCTTATACCTTTACATAAATTTCTTTACTGACTTTATTGCATTAAAACACTTTTATTAATTAATCAAAAAATAATATCAACTATATTTACTCATTATTTCTATTTATATTTTAAATACATATATTATAATAAATTTAATTTATATTTAAAAGAATTAATTTAATTTAGATTAAAAAGTTCTTTAATAAACATATCTTATTTTGATCAACTCTTTGAAACTACTATTTATTAATTCTCAAAATTATTTATTTCACTATATAAAAAATTTTTTTTTTTAAAACATTGCATACTTGAAAATCTTTTACTTTCTAAATCAAACTTCTTGTAAACCTTTTTTTTTTTTATTTCATAAGCATATAATCATATCTCTTTTAATTTCAAAACAACATTATTCACTCTTAATAAATTTACTCTTTATTTAAATTAAACTCTCTCAAAATTACTCTTTATTCCAATTACTCTTGTTAAAAATTACTCGTTCAAAGTTATTCTGCTTCAAAATTCCTCTTTGTTTGTCAACATTACCTTACACATGATCTAGCTATATTCTTCATAATCCATTCTCTAGGATTTATGAATACCGCTTACTTCCTGTAAGCCAAAAAATTTCAACATTATCGACGCTATTTATCTACATATTCTCCTCTCAATTTCACACTTTAAGCATGTACTATTGCCTCATAACCTTTCGTTATCTCTACAATATTTCGTACATCTTATACCACTTTTGGATTTCAAAACCCATATTTTGAAAATCCAATTACCTTATTCTTAAATTAAAACCCATATTTTAATTTAAAAATTATATAGCTAGCATGTTGACACACAAAGGATTATATGAATTCTATTACTTATTAAAACTTCTTTCAAATATTTTTGTAAACAATTTGAATTAACTTTTTGCTAAGCTCTTATATTTACAAACAAGAATTGAAATTAAACGGAACCTACGCTTGCACATTTATACACAATTTTGGTCAAGTGTATAGTCTGTTGATTCCCCATAAGTCATTGAATCCGTGTAGTATTATGTGTTTTGAGATTTGTCCTAGTCTCTCTCATGTAGAATATGTATAGTATGTCAACGTGCACTTTGACATACAATGTGAGTGTTGTCGTGGCGTATAAATTCTATACAAAGGCACATTCGTATCTTCCTTGTTAATTTATTCTTCTTTTTAAATAAACTCGCATATTTCCAAATTTAAAATTTTAAAAAATCTCAACTATTTTAAAAGATAAATTTGCTTGAAATAATTTTATATGATCATTATACAACTTTTACATTTAAATTTAAACATCTTTAAAATTAACTCATAAATTTATATTTTATTAAACATTACTTTTAAAATCATATAACTGTTAACTTCATTTATAATTTTCTTTTTTATTATACATTTTAATTCCTCTTTTGACAAAAGTTTATTTTTAAATCATTTTGTTTAATAGGATTATTTTCAGAAAATCCACGAGAATCTATTCCTTATCCTTAAAGTCAAGCAAACTCGAAATATTTAAACAGGCTTTATTCAAACATTGAACTTCAGGCTAGATACTTGTTTATACAACTCGGACAATCAAATCTAACTTGCCTGACATTGGAACTAGCTGCTGTGTCAACATTGGTAATCTACAACTGGCTTCCTCAAAGCCATGCGCAAACTTTTAAAAATCTAAACTCTACCAAGCATATTACGATTAATATTTTAAACAAGAGTCTCTAACCTTGAAACTCTACACTACAAGTAAAAACTGGTTATAACTGGTTTTCTCCCTTATCTTTACCAAACTGCTTACACAAGCTACGTCCTTTTACTTTCAATTTATACATTTTACAAATTTTACTCTGTGAATTAACGTTTTGAATATATTTAATGAATTCGGTTATTTTCAACCATTTTTAAATTTTCTTTTTGCCAACACACAAATTTACACTTCAAATTTATATAGCAGAGTGGCGCATTATGTAACGGATGTTATCAAATGAAACAAGCAGAGTCGCGCAAATTGTGGCAACGGTTTATAATTTTACCAATTGGACTTTATTTAGTTATAACTATTAAAACATTTAATATTCACTTCTAGCTTACAGTTGAGGCGTAATGAAACGTCTGTCTGTAACGCAACAGAAGCTATAACGCCGTTACTTTTAAAATATTTTAAATTACCAAGTTAAACAATTAAAATTAGCAGAATATTCTTGAATTAATTCTTAAGGTTTATTTATTTGAAATGCAAGGAATTGTGCGCTGGTAAAATAATGACTTTTAAATTCGATTAAAGCAAATCATAAACTTTTATTTTAAGATAGACAGATAAAATAAATTGAAATCATGACACATAAATTTCTTTAACACTCAGTTACGGATTATGGAACATTTTTAATTTTACTTATAAATTTTTAAGGATAGCAATCCTTCAATTAATTAATTAATTAATGGCTGAAAATGAACATATATTCGAGTTTACTTGCCTTTCTTGTATAATCAGATTTAATAATTTAATGTGAACATATTGGCACCAAAAGATGCGTAATTATAATTATGCTTATTAATTAAAAGTTCAATGTTCATAATTTAGAAATTCTGCTTCGAAATGTTTTAAATTTTGAATTAAGTTTTAAAAGTTTTAAATCGCCCACTTAGCTGTGTTGACTTGTCGCAACTTCCCTTCCACCTCGTGGTAAATCTCGGTAAAGCCTGGTCTCATTTTCGTGAATAAGCGTCGGGAAAACCATGAATAAGTCTGCAACCCATCTTGTATCTGGTATCGTGTGCCGTGTTCTATGCCATGATTGAAAGAAAAGAATACTTTATATTAATTAAAATAAAAAAGAAACTAAATACATCTTCTTGCCATTTGGAGACGTCCTTTCCCCGTTACATCCTGGCCAAATGAGAGAGAAAAATTAAAATCGAGCAGCCTTCCTACCTATTGCGCATCCGCGGTGCGCATGCATAGCTTGATTACTTATTTTAATTTTTTCTCGCTAGATGTCACTATCAGCCAGAGATCTCATTAAAAATATTTATCATACATTACAATTTTTTTTTTTACATAGTTATACATTATTACAATTTTGAATTTATTCTCGTTTATTTTCTGAAATTTGCAAATCTAATATGTAACACCGTCTAAAGTGTGTTACAACACAATTAGTTATTTGACCTGCAATGTCAAGAATTTAATTGAATTTAAGAATGGTGCATTCAATAAATAATTTAGCCAACAAATAATTAATTAAATAAATCAAGGTTTACTGCACAATATATAAAATACAAAAACAAAATTACATTTGAAACGTTTACACAACTTTATGTTTGGCATTAAATTGTTTTACATACATGATTTCATAAGAACTTTACATTATTTTAAAAAGCTATGGCATGGCACATGATATCCACAAGAGATTGTCTTTACATAAATTAAAATACATTTGAGTTTAGCTATTAGACATTAAAAAAAAGATTGCTATTGCATCATACAAATTAATTAATACTTCCTCCATTTCAAAAAATAGAAACTTGTATTATTAATCCGTGACCAGTTGAAGATTGAAAGTTAAATTTAGATTTTTCCATCACTTTATGTCTAAAATTATAACTTATCTGAAATATAATACGTAAGGTAGAACATGACTCTGGATTTAGATCTCGCCATTCAGCATTTTGGATTATCGTTGGTTGAGATTTGTAACGTCGCCCGGTGTTGAGTCTTAGTGTAGCAACATTTCTTCGAACAAAATAAAATGATAATAATACCTTTACATAATTGAAATCTTAAAATAAAAATAAACATCCATTTTTTGCTACATCTTGAGACGTCTGTATCGGTCTACATTTCGCCAAGGAGAGAGGAATTTTTACAGCGACTACGCGAGTGATTCAACTTCTGCTCAATGTTACTGCGCATCTTACGATATCAGGTTTTATATGGGTATGTATCTAAGCCAGTAAATTTTGTTTTATAATTTACATTTTTTTAAATTTTATATTTTAAAATTTTAAAATTAATATCTCGTTTTTGTTTTCTGAAGCTGCTTTAATATGTAACATTACCTAAAATAATGTTACAATTTTATTAACAAAATAATTTCTTATCGGACACTTTGTTACTAAATAGTTATGTAGTATAACAGTTAGCTCTGCTATATTAATTTCATAAGCTTTAGTGTGTATTGTGAGGTTAATTTTAGTTAATTTTATCTTTAATATGTTTGAGACGGAAAGTCCAAGATTTGTTATTTTCTTGTATTTTTGACACTTTGTGTATCACTAGACATATAGTTTAGCAATATCGATGACGTTTTCAAAACCGATAATAGCTAATATCATTTCTATTGCTCTAAAAATGATAAAAAATTAATAAAGTAAGCCTATAACAAATTTGAGACTTTTAGAGTACATTTTATTATACAAAGTATGAAATGTAGAAGAAATCATTATCAAAATAATTTAAGTTGTGTCAATTATTTAAAAATAAAAGTAATATTTAGAATTTAAATTTATAATGTATATGTAAATCTGTTTAATATATATTTTATGGTATTTTCAAAGGTACGGTCAAAACTAAAATTTTTTTTACAATATAAATTACCAAAAGTTTGTTATACTTATGTGTTGAGAGTGCTCCAGATGCTCTTGCGTTGACTGAGGATGGTAATTCTCCGCAATTAACTCACGTAATCGTCCACTTACTGCACAATGCTCAAATAATCATTCTTTAACTTTCTACTAATTCTGTTAGTATTCAATCATTTTAATTAAAATTCTATAAATCAATATCTTAATAATTCAACACCTCATAATAAATAAAGCTAAACCATATTCCTCTTCTTACTAATTATAAAATATCTCTTAGCTACAATATTACAACTTTAACGTTTCTTTACCATGCCTCCAAATACACGCCTGTACTTTCTCGCAATTGATAGCTTAGTCCTTTTCTTCTTGATATACTCCTTTTTGGATATCGGAGGTTGTATCCACTCTTATGGTATTTTAGCCAATCAGAGTATATTTTTAAATCCTTAGAACGGGCGTAACATTCTACCAATGGTTTTTGCTGTTTAATAATTGCCAGTTACACCTTACTCTAACTTGTTTCTCGACATTACCAGAATCATAACTTTTTATAACAGTAATTTTACCTAATCATTGGACTTCGAAATTTATATTGCCGCCCTATGGAATACACGAAAGACGCGTACAACGAAATATGGGTACACCAGGATTCTTACGAAAGATGCGTGAAAATTAAGTTTTGACAGATGATGAGGGTAAGCTATGAAGTCTACAATTGTGACGGGCTAAATATGCGTACAACGGTTAAGCGTACACTGGTCTATTAAAATCATTGAGCTACATAAATGAATTTACCTCCGTGCTAAACATATGTGTCGTTTAGTTTCTCAGGGGTGGAGATCCTTAAAAAGTTTATCAATTAAACCTGATTTAAATCACACGTTTTAAAGACTATGGACACGCGTGTGTGTGTGTGTGTTTGGGTGTGCGTGTGTCTATCTGTGTGTGCGTACTCGCGTGCGTGTATGTGTTTGTGTTTGTTGGGTGCGCGCAAGCGATCGTGGATGTATAATTATGTTTCAAAGCTGTTTTTATGTCAATTTAAAAAAATTTGAATAAGGAATAAATAAACCACTAATAGTTGATACTTTTTATTACAAAATATTTGCATAATTTTCATAAATAATCGGTCATTAGTATTACTTGCTAAAGATAATGTATTGACTTTTAAATATGCTAAGCAAATGTTATAAATTATGGAGTAAACGTCGAAGATAAATACTTCCTCTTGTGGTTAGAGTAAGAAACAGTAAAGAACAGTTGTTGGAGATAAAGTTGACAAATTGTAGAAAATCCTCTGCTGGCACAGTGATTGATGAAACACGTTTAAAACCAATTCCCTTAAAAATTTACTATCAAAATACTTAGTTGTGAAACAAAAATTATTTGTGTAATTATTATTTAGAGATACGTTCCATCTGGATATTTTATGTAATTAAAATAACAATGTGATTTTTCAATTTCAGTGATTTCAATTTAACAATATCGAATTATATTTACATAGATGAGTTTAGACGTTAATCTTTATAAAACTGACATTTTGCAGGCCAAAAAATTAGACGCATTTTTTATTCGTAGTAGTTTTGTCAACTTTAATTACGGGAACAGTAAGGCTTGTGTTGGCCACAAATAGTTCTAATTAAACCGACCAACTTATTCAGGGCGAACAATTATTGAGTTTAAAAGAAATATATTTTTTTTTGAGTTATGGATTTAGAATGAAATTGTTCTTTATATGTAATTATTTAAAATTCCATCGGTATAATTTGTTTTAAAAACTATGCTAGAAATGCCATTCTGTTATGCTAAACACTCTGTATTATTTTAATAATTATTCATTTATAATTATAGTTATTTATATAAATGAAGCCATACTATGGTATTAATGGATTCGTTTACCAAATGAAACATAATTGACAATGGATAATAACTCATAGTATTTACTTTATAAAGTGTATTGTCCGAAATGATTTCACCATACCTTTTCTGGCTTGGAAATTGTCTACTAGCATTTTTTTGTAATTCCTCTGGCTTTGTATCACAATTTTGGTCTTTAGAATTAGATGACTGTTGCACACGTTTTTAAAACACATTTAAAATTGTTACGCACTTTTTTTGTAAATGCATAATTTAAAAACTTTTGTTCACATATAAATTATAATTTACGCTTTTAAAAGACTTACGTGGTCAATTTTTTAAATAAACAATTGTATCTAGTTATTTGACTTGATCAGAATTGCCGTCTATCCAAATCGTTCTATAGAAAGATACGGTACATTATTTTCTTGTTTTTAATTTTTTTTTTATGGATTTAGCTTTAAAATATTAAAGAGCTACGCCTAATAGCGTCTTAACAATATTTTAGTTTTAAAAAAGTTTTAATTTTTTTTACAAATAAAAAGTTTACATTTTTCAAATTATTAGACAACGTTAAGGGAAATAGCATACAATTTTTTTTTTTTATCAGAATATACCTTGGCAATTACTTAATCTTGGCTCATTTACAAAATCGAAGCATTACTCGGGTTCATTCTTTTAACATAATTAAAATTTAAAAATTATAAATATAGAGCTATTTATTAAACTTTATAAACACTTTTCTACATGTTTCTTCAATTTTGAATAGTAGATTATTAAAAGTTTTAAATAAGTTATCTAACACATAGAAATTTCAATTTTCAACTTCTATGACACCTGGAGAATAACAGACCACAAACTCAAGACATTCTATGCTAGTGTTAATAGAGCCCCTTACACATTTAAAATAGATACCTTTCAGAAATAAACAATAAACCTTTTTTTATTAGGTCAATTTTACGTTAGTTAAAATAAAACAAATATGCTGAATTGTTGCCAAAAGGTGTACTACACCAAATGCATGCTACACCTGCACTCCAATACCCCTGAATTCCTGTGTCCCTGTCCCTGTAGAGTCTATGTTGCCTGGGAAATGAAAAAGTGTCTTACACTCTTAGAATTTATTAGAAACAGGAATGGTAATTTTCCGCCATTTTTTCCCTTGTTATACTTGTAACGGTTTATAATTTTACAAATTGGATTTTATTTAGTTATAACTCTTAAAACATTTAATATTCACTTCTAGCTTACAGTTGAGGCGTAAAGATACGTCTGTCTGTAACGCAATAGAAGTTATAAATCCGTTACAGTTAAAGTATTTTAAATTACCAAGTTAAACAATTAAAATTAGCAGAATATTCTTGAATTAATACTTAAGGTTTATTTACTTGAAATGCAAGGTATTTGTGCGGTGGTAAAATAATGACATTTAAATTCAATTAAAGCAAATCATAAACTTTATTTTAAAATAGACCGATGAAATAAATTAAAATCATGACACATAAATTTCTTTAACACTCAGTTACAGATTATGAAACCCCCTTTTTTTTTTACATTACTTATAAATTTTTAAGGATAGCAATCCTTCAATTAATAAAATTTATCAATGGCTGAAAATGAACACATATTCGAGTTTACTTGCTTTTCTTGTATAATCAAGTTTAATAATTTAATGTGAACATATTAGCACCAAAAGGTGCGTAATTATAATTATGCTTATTAATTAAAAAGTTCAATGTTCATAATTTAGAAATTCTGCTTCGAAATGTTTTAAATTTTGAAATTAAGTTTTAAAAGTTTTAAAATCGCCCACTTAGCTGTGTTAACTTGTCGCAACTTCCCTTCCATCTCGGGGTAAATCTCGGTAAAGCCTGGTCTCATCTTCGTGAATAAACGTCGGGAAAACCATGAATAAGTCTGCAACCCATCTTGTATCTGGTATTGTAAGCCGCCTTCTATGCCATGATTTAAAAAAAGAAATACTTTATATTAATTAAAATAAAAGGAAACTAAATACATCTTCTTGCCATTTGGAGACGTCCTTCCCTGGTTACATCCTGGCCTAATGAGACAGATAAATTAAATACGAGCAACATTCCTACCTATTGCGCATCCACGGGGCGCACGCATAGCTTAATTACTTATTTTAAGTTTTTCTCGATAGATGTCACTATCAGCCAGAGATCTCATCAAAAATATTTATCATACATAACAATTTTTTTTACATAGTTATACATTATTACAATTTGGAATTTATTCTCGTTTATTTTCTGAAATTGCAAATTTAATATGTAACACCGTCTAAAGTGTGTTACATATTTTTCCCCCCTTTTGAAAAAAAAAATTGTGTGTTTTCACATTTCCCTTTTATTATTTTTATTAAATGTAACGATTTACGAACAACTCTTAAGTTAACAATCAAATTATTTTCTTTGGGAAAACATATCATAAACCTATTTGATTCTACTATTAGAACAAACTTAACTCGACATGAAACATAACATAAACAATATTAATTCTGGCATTTAATCCTTTCCAAACAAAAAAAATAATAAAATTTTTAAATAAACCTATATTCAATCTTCCTTTTATATTCATAAAAGATTTTATATTGACACATACTCTTCATACCATTACATAATGTTCTATATTTGTTTAATTACTTTTATCTTTAATTTATTTTGTTTAAAAAAAAAATGTGTCTTTTAATTTCAATTTAAATCTCATAACTTGTTACATTATTTATTAATCCTTTAATTTACATGATTAAGTTTTAAAATAATTACATACACTTATCAGTTGCTTTGAAATTTTAACTTCTTTATAAACTTTTCATTTCTCAAACTTTATGATTATATATTTACATCTCTTCAAATTTTTAAAACTCATTACTATATCTCTTATACATTTTTACTCACAATTAAATTTTTCTTCAAATTATTTCTTATTATAATTCTTCAAATTATTCATTAATTAAATTTTCTTCAAAATTGTCTCTTTTTGTGTCAACAAACCTAACCTACTAGCTGTATTTATCGCAGTCCACTACCTGGGATCTGCAAAACTGCTTACTCCCTGTAAGCCACAAATTACCACATTTAAACGACGCTATATATATATTTTCAAAAATTCTCTCTCTCTATTTGCCACTAAGAACGTACCATTGCCTAATAACCTCTCTTTGTTATTCTTACAATACTCGTACATCTTAAAACCATTGGATTTCAAATCCCACACTTTGAATCCAAATACTTTTTTCTTAAATCAAATCCCATACTTTGATTTAAAAAACCATACAGCCAGTTGTTGACTCAAAAAAGGACTTTATTCAATTCATCATTCTTAAATTTTCTTTCAAACATTACTATGACAATTTGATATTAAAATTCGTTTAAGCTTTTGCATTAATAAAATAAGAATTAAATCAAACAGAAACTAGTATTGTACTTTCACATGCAATTTTTGGTCAAGTGTTTTAGTCTCTTCGTGTAGTATTATGTATTTTGAGATTTTGTCTGTGTCTACCTCGTGTATAAGTAAGATTGCATGCCATTTGGGCCCTTTGACACACAATATGCAAAGTGTCGTCATGAGTTTCTAAAATTGCATATCAAGGCACTTACCACTTCCTTGTTAATCAATTACCATTTTAAAAATGAAAAAAGGCTTTAAATTTCTTCCAACAATAACTTTTCTAAATTTTAACTATTTTTGAAGTTATAAATTTACTTGTAAACCTTACACAACTTATACATATATTTAATTTTATTAAACATTGTTTTAAATCCATTTACAAAAATTTCTTTTTATTATTATAATTCATCAGTACTATTACTTTTGTTAAAATCGTTTATCAGACAGTATTACATTTACTTTCAAATTATTTTAATATTAAATCATTTTGATTCTGCAATTCATACTAGTTTAATAACCTCTTTTATCGTCTGATAAATTGATTTACTACAGGGGTTCAGAAAACAAACGGAACGTTGATGGCATAGCAAAGCAAGCAAACTCGATACACTTTATGTAAACATTGTGCTTCAGGCACAAACATTCTAAACTTGTGTAAACAACCTTGATAAACTAGACATCCTGCATTAGGCTATGCACAATCTTTTAGAACTCTAAAATTTACTACGCATATTACGATTAATGTTTTAAACAAGAGTCTCTAACCTTGAAACTCTACACTACAAGTAAAAACTGGTTATAACTGGTTTTCTCCTCTAACTTTACCAAACTGTTTACACAAGCTACGTCCTTTTACTTTCAATTTATACATTTTACAAAATTTTACACTGTGAATTTACCTTTTCAATATATTTAATGAAATCGCTCATTTTCAACCATTTTTAAATTTTCCTTCTGCCAACGCACAAATTTACATTTCAAATTTTATATAGCAGAGTCGCGCATTTTGTAACGGATGTTATATTATGAAACTAGCAGAGTTGCGCAAATTGTGGCAACGGTTTATAATTTTACAAATTGGATTTTATTTAGTTATAACTCTTAAAACATTTAATATTCACTTCTAGCTTACAGTTGAGGCGTAAAGATACGTCTGTCTGTAACGCAATAGAAGTTATAAATCCGTTACAGTTAAAGTATTTTAAATTACCAAGTTAAACAATTAAAATTAGCAGAATATTCTTGAATTAATACTTAAGGTTTATTTACTTGAAATGCAAGGTATTTGTGCGGTGGTAAAATAATGACATTTAAATTCAATTAAAGCAAATCATAAACTTTATTTTAAAATAGACCGATGAAATAAATTAAAATCATGACACATAAATTTCTTTAACACTCAGTTACAGATTATGAAACCCCTTTTTTTTTTTACATTACTTATAAATTTTTAAGGATAGCAATCCTTCAATTAATAAAATTTATCAATGGCTGAAAATGAACATATATTCGAGTTTACTTGCTTTTCTTGTATAATCAAGTTTAATAATTTAATGTGAACATATTAGCACCAAAAGGTGCGTAATTATAATTATGCTTATTAATTAAAAAGTTCAATGTTCATAATTTAGAAATTCTGCTTCGAAATGTTTTAAATTTTGAAATTAAGTTTTAAAAGTTTTAAAATCGCCCACTTAGCTGTGTTAACTTGTCGCAACTTCCCTTCCATCTCGGGGTAAATCTCGGTAAAGCCTGGTCTCATCTTCGTGAATAAACGTCGGGAAAACCATGAATAAGTCTGCAACCCATCTTGTATCTGGTATTGTAAGCCGCCTTCTATGCCATGATTTAAAAAAAGAAATACTTTATATTAATTAAAATAAAAGGAAACTAAATACATCTTCTTGCCATTTGGAGACGTCCTTCCCTGGTTACATCCTGGCCTAATGAGACAGATAAATTAAATACGAGCAACATTCCTACCTATTGCGCATCCACGGGGCGCACGCATAGCTTAATTACTTATTTTAAGTTTTTCTCGATAGATGTCACTATCAGCCAGAGATCTCATCAAAAACATTTATCATACATAACAATTTTTTTTACATAGTTATACATTATTACAATTTGGAATTTATTCTCGTTTATTTTCTGAAATTGCAAATTTAATATGTAACACCGTCTAAAGTGTGTTACATACTTTATCGGCACTGTAAGAGTCCTGCACTTGACACTTATATTTTGGGGCGTAGAAATGCCTTTTATATTTGAATTGTATTAAAGAAAAATGTTAATATATAGTATTATTTTATGTCACTTATCAAATTATTTAATTGTTTACAATGACCTGCGACTACTTGTTTTATATTTTCAGCTTCCTAAGCGCCTGGTAGTTTTGTCAGAAAATATTAAATTTTTTAAAAAATTTTCTTTAACAATAAATATTAATTTTAAATAGAATTATTTGCTTAACTATAAACCTTTTTTTACAAATTAGGCCTGTCGATTTGCAGAACTCTATGTTTTTGCAAAATATGCTACTTTGAGACATATTTGGTCGTCTCAGTGTGTGTGTGTGTGTGTGTGTGTGTGTGTGTGTGTGTGTGTGTGTGTGTGTGTATGTGTTTGTGTTTGGGTGTTTGTGTGTGTCTGTGTGTGTGCGTGCGCGCTTGTTTGTGTGCTTGTGGGCGTAGGTGTGATAGTGTAGGATATTTATGTTTGCCTGTGAGTGTGTGATAGTTTATATTTGTTGCGTGTGTGTCTGATAACCAAAGTGAAGGAACTCAAAAACTATGGGTATCTACCTATTCAAATAGGATCTTCTTATAAAAAAATAATCAAGAGTGGTTTTTCTTGAGCCAGAAATATTATGAAGTTAATACAATTTTCGATTTCCTTAATGTAAATATTTTTTCAGTTACTCCTGGCTTTGTAGAAGTTTTAATATAGTATCTATAGATCTCTATAACTACAAATACTTCTTTTCTTGTTGGAACTGATTGGACTGACGTACAAGATTACAGAGTTACCACTACTTAACATTCTTATATACTAAAATATTACTTAATATTCATTTGTCAAGACTTTCAAATACTTTGCATCATACGTTTTACCCAGTTTTAATTTTTCAGTGAATATTTGCAGAATATCTTCGCTATCTTTCTAAAGCAAGATTTTAGATTACGTCTACAAGCACGAAATCTAAATACACATCTCCCAGATTATCGCTAACAGTACCCAAGTTATATTTGACATCAATTTCTACAAGATTGCATCATCGGGATCCAATAAAGTGGGAAATATCTCGTAAATGCGAGGCATGCAACAGTGAGAGTTTTAAGATATTCCATGCAAAACGTACACTCTAAATATATCGATTAGTAAGAAATAAAACAATATAAACTATTTTATTATTAACTTAATATTTGACAGTAATATTTTTAAACCAGTTTCATTTCCACTGTGTGGTACATAAAGATATGATTGTACGAGATTAGTAATTGTGTTTCTGAAGAATCTGTCAATACGATTCACCCAACAAAAATATCTGTAGTAAGAATACAAACGATTTAAGTGGTATGAAATGTTCAAGTTACCATGGAAAGAGACAAAATGGATGTGGACAGAGAAATTGAACATTGTACTTTAGATTAGACGAAAATAGAAACAAACTACAATGAAATGAATTAAATAGCAGCAACAAAATTCCCATTGTAAGATATTGTACATGTTAGAACAATAGTGTGTTGTCACTAGAACCGGCATCAATTTATCTCGACTTAGTTTTGAATTACCAGTGTTATTGTTCCCTGACATGTAAGATTGGTAGAAATCTGTAGTTTAAAGTCGTTTATCGTATACATTAGAAAACGATGCACATTAATTTGTACTGTTAAATTGTTCTTATCGCCTTAAATATAAAACACAATAACACTATATAATATACATACAAACATTACATAAACTTTGCGATATAAAATATTATTATTAGATTAATCATAAATAAACAAACATCTGCAGAATATATCCGGACCAAATATGGTATTTATATTTGGATGAATCAAATATGTAAGAGTTTGTATAAATATGTATAGCAATTCGTGTATTTGTTATAAAAACATCCCTTCCTTTTATTACAAATCTTCATCGGTTCATATCTTGAGAGCCCTATTGTAACAAACGTGTGGCTCTAGTTGGATCTATTGTTACTTCTTAGGCTTATGATTTATTTCTTTTTTTGTTTTTTTTGTTTATTTATTTCTTATACTTATTTATATTTTAAGCAGCCCTTAACGCCTCTATCAAATCGATAACCATGATTATAGTCGATATAATAAAGTATTTTGACTTTATTTAATATATATAGTTGAATCGTGTATTTGAGAAAGGTACCTGAGTCACTTGAACAAACCTTTTCAGAAGAGACAAAACATTTTTTTAAAATCTACTTTAAAAATGCTTGTACTGATTTTTGAAAATAACTACAAATTCATTTCCATGATTTTTAATGTATCTCAGGTACCTTTCAGAAATACACGATTTAGTTGATTAATAATAATGTTAGACCTACTAATGACGATAAGATTTTTAAATATATATCCATTAACCAATTTTTAGTAAATATTTGCTTGTAATATGTCTATTAATAGAAATGTGCTCTCCAACTATTTGCATTAAGTACGTTCCGCTTCTACAGCACTTAGAATCGAGTTAGTATTGGTGTCGACTGTTAATCTCGTTCTACATACGCAGCGGTTTAAACTTTATTATATTATTAAACCTTATATTAGAAATCTCTATAGAATATTTTACAAAACTTGTCACAATTTATTCTCAGTGTAAATGTATGACATATCGATATAATAGTTTACTTATTTTACAAATGTACATACTTTAATGATGCACACTAGACAAGAATCCTACTTATATTTGAAGAGCGGTCATTTTAATTGTCAGCCATTTCTTAAATATACTGAATGCTATGGTATAGAGAAGTATAGATTGAAGAATGTATATATGTTTTCATGTCTTGTTTTCCGGGTTCACTTGTTTTTCAGGGTTTTATTTATGTGAACGGTGACACTAAATAAAATGTATTCCTGTCTAGTGATAGATTTATCTGGAATTGTTCCTTCATTTCTTAATTTTTATGTCTATAAAAAACCTTTAAACGTACCCAGATGAGCAACTAGACGCTTTTTTTCTAATTGTTTTATATTTGCTATTGTCGTAAATCCACGCTTATTTTTATTGGCATGTGTATTTAGTCTATTCTAATGTGATCCTATACTGTTGTTTCATTTTATATTTTTTAAAAAATAAATTATATTTAACTATTGCCTGTACATAATTCATTACATTCCAGGTCAATAACAAAAATAAAATATTATTTTATTGGGAAAGGGCTTATCTGATAGTTATTTTATTAAATCGCCTATACCCAATATGACCATATAACAATTACTGTATATTAGGACTTTGTTGATTATATACTCTAACTATATAAAAATAAAACCCATTTTTTGTTTGATTTAGATGAAAGGGGTGAAGTAATATGAAAACAGTAATTTTATCAATTACTTTTTCTATTATTCTATAACATTAAATGTCAGAAGTTTTTTTCTTCACTCTATTCTTAACTGCATTATGTTTTTCTTTTTTATTCTTTATTAAGAATTTATCATATTAGAAATGTTAATGATTTAGAGGTTATAAGGATCACTAAGGTAGTTTTATCCAAATTAGTGGCGTTTTATTTATGCAGATGCTATTCATCTATAATTTAACTGAAGTAGACGACACTAGATATTATTGTCGTCTGCAAATATAAATAAAATGTCATGCAAATGTAAACCTACATGCATTTGATAGTCCTAAAGATGAGCTCTTTATTTTTTTAGTAGAAAAGGATGTAGATTAAAAACTAATTGAGAAGTTTATTATTGGTAAAATAAAGTAGAAATTTATAACAAAATTGATGGTATAAGAAGGAAGTATATTTAATTATTTAAGATTTTACTAATTAGAAAGTATATTCCATAATTGTTTCTATTATTAAATTGACCGTTAAACTTCAAACAATGCTTCAAAATGCTAGAGAACACCTTTTGCCCTGTCCTGTTAAGTTGGCTATTTTATCCCCTGAGGCAATTTTGGCAACAGCATGTGCTCAAAGTTTATTTTGGTAATGATGAATTTATTTCGAAATTTGGAAAATTCAGCATAACCTTAATAATAATATGTTATCACGCCCTATAAATAAATATTTATAGGGTGTAAAGCCTCGAAAATGGATCTTCTCTACTAAGAATACTATTTCCCAAATGTAAACATAACAAATATAATAGCACAGGAATTGGTGTACGGGCAGATATCTGAATAGATATTATTTGACGTGTTTCATTGAATATGCTAATTAATGTAAATGATCATTCCTAAGGTACAAATAACACCAGCTGTGTTTACTCCGGTGATCGCACAGCTCCACTTAACATTAAATTCCGCTGGGGTACAATTGTACCCATCCATCATTTTCATATATATTATCTACTGGTTTATGATTGTGAATTTTATTAACGGTTATATAAATACAACTTACAATAAGACATGAGAGGCAAACCATGTAATTTATTTTCATTGCCACACTAGTAACTCTTTAAAATTACACGGTAGATAATAAAATAAACGAATCAGATTGTTAAGGTATTTTTCTTAATTTTAGTTGAGTTTTTCTTTACTCTAGTGTAAGAATAATTTTTGCATAACCATACGTAACTAATATTTCTAAATAAGTGTTTAGATTTGTGTAGTAAAAGATGTTCTATTTGAACTAAATAATTATATTCAGTAAAATCGTCACAGACAATCTTCTAGTGTATAAGCAAATCTTTCTTCTCTCTTCGTATTGAACATATGGAACAATAACAGGTTGTTTTATTTAGAATATTTTGTACTGATGTCCATTTCATTCGTTCGGCCTAAAAAGACTTACAGGAGTTGTAGCCTCTTTGGTACCCTTAATAGTTGAGGCAATGACACTTTGGTTCCCAGGCATGTGATACTTTTGTATGATATTGTACCATTGAGTTCATAAAGTATGAGCCATGTCTGATTCTATATATCATTTTGTATCTGCCTTTACCTAAATGAAACTCGCAATTGCTTAATACTTGAACCTCGGGAATATTAATGTAATTATATTCCTTATTATGCGCACTTTCGTCCTCTTGTGTTTTACTTTCCAAACCATTGAAGAATGTCTTCTTCCAGTTGCTCAGATTCACAGCACCTAGTACATTTTTGCCATTATTTTATAAGTTTTTAAGATGAGTGTCATTGTATTTTTAATCATTGAACAAAATTTTAAAACACAATGGAGAACAAAAGAAACATTATAAATATAGAAAGCACATGGACCAGTATTCCCTTTGATAAAACAAACTTGCCCAATGGCATAAATCAGTCACTTCCTGCAAAGGAGCCAATTCTTAAATCTATAACCCCCCCCTCCTAAAAACACCTCCAAAGTCTTATTCTGACAAAGTATTATGGCAAATAATAGACTGTACTAAACCTCTGAGGCTCAGAAATTTCTCTACTTTCCTGTCTGACTAATACAGAGTGACAACCTCAAAACGTTATTAAAGAAAATGTTACATTATTAAACATTATAATAATGTTACAATATTTAAAGTTTTAATATTTACTTATCAAAAAAATGTTACTCAAAAAGTTTTTTGTTACTGTTATAATTTAAAGTTTAGTAAGTAGAATAAATATTATGTGAAATGTTAGTTATAATTGTTATTACTATGACAAAATATTGAACTCAAATATTTCTATTATCACAGAATTTACATTTAATCTAATTTCTCTAAAGACCAGTATCCTGACTTTTTTAATTTATGAGACGTCTTTGAAATTTTTATTTTTTTATTGGAAGTTCTTTTAGTGTTAATTTGTTCTTATTTTACAAGTGGGAACAATCTTATAATAAAAGATCAGTATTTATACACACTTGAATTTGTGTAACTTCTAAATATAATTTATTTGCAAAGTATTTGAATAAATACCTAGTTGAATAAATTTAAAAAATCTTGTAATGTTTTCTCGTAACGACATAGTTTCTTTTTTTATTTAGATTAATATTAAACGAATATTAATGATGAACATCAAGATGAACAAATATTAATCAAAAGCTTGAAGTTTTTATTAAATTAGACAAAAATATTTGTTACGTTTTCATATGACATTGCTCGAAAAATTACCTTAATAATGTTGAATTTCTACTCTTGATAAATGTTTAAATTACTTACCATTTTTTGTTTATATTTATTCCCAATTACACACACACACACTGCAACGGACCTTCACCCCGCTCGCTCACCGCCAAACAAACTCGACCTGCCTAAAACCTTTCGACATTTGCCTAACTCGTAACTGCAAGAGCATGTAACTAAATCCCATTTAAAAATACACCCTGGGGATCTTGTCTATTAAAATTATTAAAAGTCATGGTAAGGTCAGTGATATGTCATATGGTGTTAATATGGATTAGCTGAAAACACATAGAAAAATATCACAAAATAAAAATACCTTACCATGGTTTGTAGACCTCTTTCCTCCATGCTCCTGCTCACGTGAGATCCGTGCAAGATAAAATTTTACCATATCCTCCTTAAGGAGGTCCTGTGTATTATATGGTAAAATCTGCCAGTGAGTCTCAACTCCTGGACTTTAAAATAAAACCAACTAGTGTTGTGGCTAGCTCAAAATTGATTCTGTTATTTAATTTATTTCTTTGGGGGGGTTACTCGATTATTTTTAGTTGCACTGTGATCCTTTATTATTTATAATTTAGTAAAATAAATGACTCTAATAGGCTTGCTGATATTACTTTAAAAGCTTTCATTGATTTAATTTGATAATTTACTAGCTGGGAAAACATTAATTTTATTATTCAGCACACAGGATTGATTTAATAAATTTTACTCTATCAATTGTTTGACATATGAATTTAATAAAAATTGAAATGTATAAATTGAACAAAATGAGTATATTCCTTTAACATAATAATTTCTTGAATTCTTATATATATATATACCATAACATAAATTAATTTCCCCTTAATACATAAAATACATTTACATTGAACGCAGGGAGGTTGAATGAGCCTATATCAATTCTATACACAAATTTAATTTAGGGCTGATTTTGTGCCAGCAGTTATATGACATTTTATCAATTTATATATGAAAGTATTTGAAAATAAAATTGTTACTAAAACTATTTATCAATGACATAAATATATTTACCAGTTTTTGAACATATGCATTTACATTAAAATTCTAATAAACTGATTCCTGATTTAATTAATCCTTTATGAAATACAAACAATTTATAAATGATTTTATGTTACTTATTTCTGGGTACGAAATTATTCAGATCTTATACAAGTTAACATTCATAATATTTCATCTCAGTTTATTGGCGTACTGGTTGTAACAATTTTACTGCATTGTCATAAATATTACTGATTCAATTAATTTATAAATATATGACAATTTCTACTCATCTTTGTGTTGTGCTTTACTAGATTTATCTTTTCAAACATTAAAACAGTTATCACGTCCAAATTTATCTATCATTTAACATTTTCACATAAATTTTAATAAATTGAATACTTTAATAAATTTCATATTTTAATTTATTTGTCAAGGAAATAAAGCCATTATTTATCTTTTTTAACATTTGAGCAATCTTTTAAAACTTTAGAATTTTCAAAATAAATCTTATTTAAATATTTAAAATTGTATAGAAATCATGACTTGCCCAACTCGCACTTTCCTGGATCCATCCTTTAGATCCTAGGTGATGATTTCCTTGCTTCCAGACTGGTGGTTCTTCTCGTCTGAAAACATGTTCGTCCAGGCTGCGGGAACAGGCGAATTTGGCGAAGCCATCTTCTTGACAATCGAAATTTAACCGGGATTCTGCATATCCGATGGCTAGCTTTCACTAGACATTAGCTTAAGACATACTACAACAATTTTCCGCGCTACGCGGCCTCGATTGAAAAACTTAGAGTTCCATTATGATGTTTTTTAAGTTTAATAAAAACTGCGACCTTTCCAGTCTGTGGCCTACATGCGAGAGTGGGCTTAACGCCCAACGAAAGCAATCGTTGCCTTCCCCCACTACTTGATTTTCCTGTACAGTTTTGATTTTCAGCGTACTTCTTGTCTTTAACTGATTATTTTAAAATCTGTAGCAACTTGATTTTTGTCGTAGCACACAAAGCACTCGCGATGTCATGAGTTGTGTACATTACAATTCAATTTAAACTTATCCAACTAACAATTGACCTTAATGGCTTAGCAAATTTAATTAAAATTATTTTATAAAAAATTGATATTTTTTCAATTTTTTGTTTAATTGTTACGAGACCAATTTTTCCCGTTACAACACACACAACACACACACACACACACACACACACACACACACACACACACACACACACACACGAACATAAACACACAACATAACAATGTGGATATATTAATATATAATATTTATGCAAAACATTAACTCATAGGTGTTTAAAATTTAAAATATATTATTTTTGTTTTGTTAATTTTGTTTTGTTGCATAGGTATATATGAAATTAATTGTAAAAATGGTTGATTTGTAGCACTTTGATTTAGCAGACGCCTGTGGCGGCATTTATTTAAAGTGTATGCTGAAGGGTTGAAGTGTCAAAAATATAATTATTATCTACAGCCCTTAAATGATATTAAAACATTTCGCTAGCAGGATTGAACTTATAATTATAATTTATTTATTAATTTTACATGGAAATATTAATTTATTAGTTACCTATTAAGTATATTCTGGATTGCAAAGAATTTTGTTTTTGTTGAAAATGATATAATCATAACATCTAAATTAAAGAAAAAGACTTATGAAATAATTTGTCTTTTCAATATACTTTAAACTAATTTTTGTTTGTAAAATTTGTATCAACAATACATATTGTAATTTTGGTTACTAGAACAGAAAAATAGATATAACCTATTCGTAGTTCTTTTCTGTGTTCTTGACAGAAAACTATCCTTTTTTAGTGTCGTGCCCTCCAGTTAATGAGATGCTATTTAGCACAACAATTTGTCCACGTCATAGTATAATTAACTCAACCATTCGTTAAGTCTTGCCACATTAACCACACTAACATAAAATAATTTCACTACTCATTGTGAAATTCTTTTTCGGTTTTATATAATATTATTATTAACTTTAACTCCGGAAAAGGGCGGAGTATTTCTAGCATACATTTCTAAGTATTTCTAGCATACATTTTTGAAATACCTAAATCTTTGAATATCCTTATATATTTTCTTTCAGTTTGATCGTAATGACAGTCAAGTAATATTTAATTAAAGTAATTTACATTTCAGCACAGAAAATTTGTGCTGCTATATTTGGGTTAAAATGTATGATTAATTTTCAACATGTTTCGTTTTACAATATGTGTTGTATGTGATATTAAAAAAAGACAATTTGAATTTCCGTATATTAAATACTTTCTATTTAATTTCAATAATTTTAATGTTTTTGTTTAAAAAATGATCTGTTAAAAATTTAGTGTTTTGAAACTAAATAACTGCCAATAAAATAAATTTGATTGAAAAGATAAAAGTTTATGAAATCATTGCAATTATTTCTGTTAATGTTTTGTTTGATATTCATTCCAATTTATGATTGTTGCAGCACTAGATTTTATCTAAAACATAAAATCAATCATTTGTTTGACAATTTCTTCTATTTTTCAGTTTTTTTGGTTCCGAAAAAATTTTCTAAACAAATTATAAGCTACTATGAATCATCTAATTGTTTATACTAAATTTAAATTTAATATTTGATTAACAACTTGTGCAGATTATAATATAACATTTTTTTTTAGGTTAGACGAATAAGGTAATTTGTTAAAAACTTTCATTAGTTATTTTTTATCTTATATTCCTCTTGGTTTAATTGCTTCTATTAGGAGTTTTTTAGTAAATTTAACTTTTCTTGAAAACATAACCTTCTAACCAAAACAAAATTCAATCACTAAACATGTTTCAACAAAACAATAGTGACTAAGATAAATATTATCATATTTCGTTAATTCATAATTCATACTGATGTAAATGGTACCATAAATATTTATAGAAATAACTGTAATGTTTGTATTAGAAATAAATTTAAACGTCAATTAAGAGAGTTTCAATAATGAAGAGCTTTAGAAAAAATATCATTGAATTTAGTTATCAGAAATATGACACTCACACAATAATAATTATAAATAATAATCACAAATAATGAATAATCACGCTCACTATTTATTTTATTTTAAATAAAATAATCACAAAAATGCCACGAGATTTTTAAGTTTGTTATGATTTTAGTTTTATATTTTGACCTCTATTTTTTTATACAACTTCAGTTCACTTCTTGCGTTATTTCCAACGTATTTCCTGGAAGCTGTAGCTAGAATTGAATTTATTTTGAAAATAGGTTATCCTTTCCCCAATCAAGGATTGCGTTTGCAATCTACTTTATATCAAATTGTAGGTAAGTTTTTAAACCTTCCACAGTCTACTGTGTCGTTCCATATTTAATTAAAATGTTTTCATAATAATTAGCCTTTGCACCAAATGTTTCTGTTTTAATTAAGTTGATACCGTATTTAATTGTTCTGAAAAAATACCACTATCATATGTTTCATATTTAATTACAATGTTTTCATAATAACAGCTTTTGTACCCAATTTTTTGTTGTTTTAATTGATTTTATAACTTATTTCATTGATTTGAAAAAATACTAATATCATCTGTTCCATATTTTATTACAAATTTTTAATAATAATTAGCTTTTGCAAACAATTTTGCCGTTTTAATAGAGTTTATAGCTTATTTAATTGTTTTGAAAAAATACCAATATCATCTGTTTCATATTTAATTACAAATTTTTAATAACAATTAGCTTTTGCACCCAATTTGCTATTTTAATTGAGTTGATAACTTATTTCTTTGTTTTGAAAAAATATCATTATCATCTGTTTCATATTTAATTACAAATTTTTAATAACAATTAGCTTTTGCACCCAATTTGCTGTTTTAATTGTGTTGATAACTTATTTCTTTGTTTTGAAAAAATACCAATATCATCTGTTCTATATTTTATTACAAATTTTTAATATTAATTAGCTCTTGCAAACAATTTTGCCTTTTCAATAGAGTTTATAGCTTATTTAATTGTTTTGAAAAAATACCAATATCATCTGTTTCATATTTAATTAAAAATTTTTAATAACAATTAGCTTTTGCACCCAATTTGCTATTTTAATTGAGTTGATAACTTATTTCTTTGTTTTGAAAAAATATCATTATCATCTGTTTCATATTTAATTACAAATTTTTAATAACAATTAGCTTTTACACCCAATTTGCTGTTTTAATTGTGTTGATAACTTATTTCTTTGTTTTGAAAAAATACCAATATCATCTGTTCTATATTTTATTACAAATTTTTAATATTAATTAGCTCTTGCAAACAATTTTGCCTTTTAAATAGAGTTTATAGCTTATTTAATTGTTTTGAAAAAATACCAATATCATCTGTTTCATATTTTATTACAATTTTTTAATAATAATTAGCTTTTGCAAACAATTTTGCTGAATCCATTTAATTTTGCAAAACAGTTTATTACGATTAATTAATTAATTTGCAGACATAAAACTATAAACCTATTTAACTAAATACACTTTATGAGGGTAATTTGTAGGCTAATTTCACGAGGGACGTAGTGCAGTTAGCTAGTATAATACAGCAACATGAAGTATCAAGTAACTCGAGAGTTGATAAATACTTGAATTTGTTACCGTTTTATGTTGAAATAGTATAGAGGATAGGCACTTTTTGACTGGAAGTTTACTGGAAAGAAAGATTCAATGGTGTTACAGCATCGAGCCAGTTTATTCGAACAGTCAGTAACAGAGATGGTTTATACCTTTACTCTATTAAATATCAGAAGTAGTATTATCATTATCAAAAATATCGTAATTATTTTAGATGTTTGTTTTATTTGTCTCCATTTTAAACTCGAGTAACTGATTACACATTCTATTAAAAGTTGTCCATAACTTGTTAAAGCCTCCTAGTCTAGTTACAGACAGAGTGGAAAATGATACAAACTTCCCATCCTAACTATTTATTAGGAATATACTGTGGTTGAATTTAATAATAAATACACAAAAACCTCTTAACCACAAACCTTCTTTATTTTACCCTTATGTACATTTCAGTTACAAAGTAACCATCCTCAGAGGGATAACATACAAAGACTGATTAACGCTAGAAAAATACCTTATTTATAATCTACAAAACTAGTCACTCCCACTCCGACCGCTGCGGCCCCACCTGTTAAACAACGCGTAGCCACGCCCATCGAGTGAAAGTAAGATATCTTACGTCAACCTACTAAAATATAAATTAAAAATACAATACATATATAATTAAAATTGTTTTTGAAATTATAACCAAAACAAAATTTAATATAAAAATCATAATGCTATTTAACAAATTAATATAAAATTGAATGAGGAATAGGACCTCTATCAGAATTTAATAAATTCTCAGGTTTATGTTTACTAATTTTTAAACTTTCGAAACTATTTAACAACTTATTAGTTCTAACATTCTTAATTAACATGACATTATTAACATCTAGATTGTGATTGGTCTCTAAAATATGGGCAGCAATACTAGACTTATCAGATCTTTGGTATTTAATATTCCTAATATGTTCCTTAAATCTAGTTATTACTTTTCGTCTTGTCTGCCCGATATACATTTTATCACAATCCTTACAATTAACTTGGTAAATCCCTGATTTATCAAGTGTTTCTACTTTATCTTTTGCATTACCTAATAAATTTTTAAGGTTATTATGATTTTTATACGCAACTCTCAATTTAACATTCTTAAAAATTCCCTCCAGCCCTTTGGTTAAAACTTTGTCAAAAGGTAAACTAATAAAACGGCTTTCTTCTTTAGTTTCCAAAGGTAGTGTTGTTAATTTCTTCCGAAAAACCCTAATCTTTTGCTTCATAAGGATATTATCAATAATTTTACGTTCATAACCATTAAATTCTGCTGTACTTTTAATATGTTCTAATTCAATATCAAAACGTCTTTTACTTAAAGGAATATTAATCAACCTATTAACTAAAGAATTGAAAGCTGCAAATTTGTGTTGGTTACAATTGTTAGATTCGTTTGGAATAAATCTATCATTGGATGTTGGCTTTCTATAAATATCAAAAACTATTTTATCTCTATTTCTAATACAATAAACATCAAGAAACGGTAAACGTTTATCTTTTTCAATTTCATAAATAAATCTAATATTAGGATGTTGATCATTGATGATCCTTAGAAATGGATCTATTTGAAATTCCTTAATACTAAATATAGCGAAAATATCATCAACGTATCTTATCCAGACACGAGGAAAATATTTAAATTTCCTTTTCAATTCTAATTCAAAATTACTCATAAAGAGTTCTGCTAAAAAGGTGATAGGCTGTTTCCCATTGTTATACCATCTTTTTGTTTATAAAAATTATTATTAAATTGAAAATAATTATTATTCATACAACAATTAGTTAATTTTACAAACTGGTCAACTCTCTGAATATCGACATCATTCTCAATTAAAAACTCTTTTAACAAATTTAAAGTTTCCGTTACCGGATTACTTGGAAACAGAGAACAAACATCAAAAGAAACTAAAATGTCTTCATCTGTTAATCTAATATTCTTAACCTTCTCTACAAAATCAAGTGTATTTTTAACCGAAAATGATGTCATTACTTACATTTAAAAAAACTGAATTCTTTAACTAACCCTTTAGATAACATATAGGTTGGTGAATCAATTCCCGACACAATTGGCCTCACGGCATCGCCTACTTTATGTATTTTTGGGAGACAGTACAACCTAGGTAAAACAGGATTAGAAACATGAAATTTAAAGACATCTTTCTTTGAAATGACTAAATTACATTCCTTAATAACGTTTACTGTGTCTTTAACAAATTTATTTAACGGATTTTTCGACAATTTATCATAAGGTCCCGCTTCTAACAAATTGTTAACTCTATTAATATAATCTTCTTTTTTCAAAACAACAACAGTGTTACTCTTGTCAGCTTTGAGGTAATAACAATCTTTTCCTTTTAACTGTTTTATTAAACTTAACTCGTGGTTGAATCCAGTAGACATCTTCTTTCTTCTTAGAACCTCCAAATTTTCTTCAATCTTGATTTTACAAGCCTTCCTAACATAGTTCTTGATAGTTTCATTTAATGAAGATATACCATTTTCAACGTGTGCCACTAATTCTTCTAAGTTATTTTTGATATTATTAGAAACGGAAAACTTTAATCCTTTACCTAACGTACACAACTCCTTCTGGGGGAAAGCGATATCAGTTTCGTTTTTAATTAACTTAGAATTCTGATCATTGGTAGTACAACCTTTATAACCAACTGACACCATTTTGGTTAAATCACTAAATTTACTATCTAATGTCCTAACCTTGTTCTCAAGTTTATGTTCATTTACAATATAAACATTTCTGCCAAATTCATCCCAATCATTATAATTTCCTTTTCCTATTTTCAAATGTAAATCATACAACTCCAGTTCTGTATTTCTTAATTTGCCATACAAAAATTTAATCTCCAAATCTAACCATTTCTTTTTGGCAAATAATAAAACTTTATCAGTTCTAGAATTCTTTAATTTAATATTAATTCTGGAAATAAATTTCGGAAACACATTAAACTTTCTACATATTTTAAGAAATTTAATGTCTTCTAACAAAAACTTGACTCTCAAATTCAATTTTTGGAATCTATTATATTCCTGAGAAGCCAAACTGTTACTATTTATTAGGAATATACTGTGGTTGAATTTAATAATAAATACACAAGAACCTCTTAACCACAAACTTTCTTTATTTTACCCTTATGTACATTTCAGTTACAAAGTAACCATCCTCAGAGGGATAACATACAAAGACTGATTAACGCTAAAAAAATACCTTATTTATAATCTACAAAACTAGTCTCACTCCCACTCCGACCGCCGCGGCCCCACCTGTTAAACAACGCGTAGCCACGCCCATCGAGTGAAAGTAAGATATCTTACGTCAACCTACTAAAATATAAATTAAAAATACAATAAATACGTAATTAAAATTGTTTTTGAAATTATAACCAACACAAAATTTAATATAAAAATCATAATCCTATTTAACAAATGAATATAAAATTGAATGAGGAATAGGACCTCTATCAGAATTTAATAAATTCTCAGGTTTATGTTTACTAATGTTTAAACTTTCGAAACTATTTAACAACTTATTAGTTCTAACATTCTTAATTAACTTGACATTATTAACATCTAGATTGTGATTGGTCTCTAAAATATGGGCAGCAATACTAGACTTATTAGATCTTTGGTATTTAATATCCCTAATATGTTCCTTAAATCTAGTTATTACTTTTCGTCTTGTCTGCCCGATATACATTTTATCACAATCCTTACAATTAACTTGGTAAATCCCTGATTTATCAAGTGTTTCTACTTTTTAACGACGAGAATGCTTTATGCACATAGTTTGGGACTCCTCTCGATACTGCACTAGGCTCTACATCTGAGAGTTTACCCACTAAACTCGTCACCCTCCAGGCAGATTTCCACCCTGGAACCGCCGAAGCATTACTTCAGGGTGGTGCCTCTTATACTTCCTCAATTATATTACGGATCTAGCCATCTTTCTTCTTTTTTACATCGTAGAATAGATTCGATGTATTTCGATGCCATATTCCAGTTGGCTTCCGATGCAAGCATCGTCCGCACAAAGCTTTCTGGGGAGAGACCCGTGGCATGTGTCATCAATCGACTCCTCTGGTCTACGAATCTGGCGCACTCAAAGAAGGTGTGCCTCGAGTCATCCAGTTTGTCGCTACATATCCGGCAGTTCTGGGACAGAACGTTTCCCATCTTAAACAGGTATGCCCTAAAGTACCCGTGACCTGTCAGGAACTGTGTGATATAGAAGTTCACTTCCCCGTGCCTGCGTTCTGTCCATTCCTTTAAGCTTCTTATCAGAAGGAACGTCCACCTACCTGACCGTTCATGATTCCATCGTTGCTGCCACTGGTTCATGGTTTGTGCTCTGGCTCGCTTGACCGCCTCTATCTTGCCTATCTCTTTACTGTTATTATATACAAATTTTTTCTATTGAGCCAATAGGTCGATTGGCACAACACCTGCCACAACCAGCACAACTGCCGACGGAACAGTACGGTAGGCGCTCGCTATTCTTAGCGCTCCTATTCGTTGAATCGTATCGAGTCTGGTACGGTACTTCTGTACCTTCAAAGTGTCGGCCCAGATTTCAGCACCGTAGAGCATGATGGATTGCACCGTAGACCATAGGAGTCGTCTCCTGCTTGACCTTGGGCCACCGACGTTAGCCATCAATCTTGCGAGTGACGAGGTCACAGCCGCAGCCTTATCACAGGTCATGCGAAGATGTTCCCCGTACGTCAGCTTGTTGTCCAGCTTGACTCCTAAGTACTTCACCGCTCTCTTAATGAAGAGCGTCTCCTGTCTCACAACCATTGGCACCACCATCGGCATCCTCCTTCCAGATAATAAAACTATCTCAGTCTTGGAAACGGCCAGCTGTAGACCGTGTTCTGTCATCCATAGGTTAATCCTACGCATGACCTGATTCAGCCGTACATGCGCCAACTCAGTGCTGCGAGCTGTAATGACAGCAGCAACATCATCGGCGTAGCCCACCAGATATGCATCTTCTGGCATTTCTAATCTCAGAAGACAATCATATGTCATATTCCACAGGTCTGGTCCTAGTACCGATCTTTGGGCTGCTCCAGCTGTGATTTCCTTTGTCCACTGTCTTCCGTCAGCAGTCCAGATCAGCCGCCGATCCCTCAGGTAGTCTCTGATCACGGCCAACAGATACCTTAGAACAAAGAATTTCCGTTCCAGCGCCTCCATTATGGTCGACCATCGCACAGAGTTAAATGCGTTCTTCACATCTAACTTTACCAGCATAACAATCTGTCTGGCACCATGACACACAAGATCTCCCAATTTCTTGGCCTCTATCACCTGTTGGATCGCCGTTACTGTGGAATGCCCTTCCCTAAATCCATGCTGGTTCTTGGTAAGGTCTCCTGCCGCTTGTATTGCTTTTTGTAGTCTCGGTCTTATTAATTTTTACATTACCTTTCCCAATGTGTCCAGCATGCACAACGGTCTGTAAGATGATGGATTGTCAGAGGAGCCCTTCCCTTTATTTATGAGCACAAGCCGCGCTACCTTCCACTGTGATGCAAATATGCCTGATTTCAGACAGGCATTGTACATGTCCAGTAGAAGGCTTGGTTGTGCTCGAACCACCACCTTCAATACCTCTGGTGGGATTCCGTCTGGTCCTGGGGCTTTCCCATTTTTTAATGACATCACGGCCGTGATCAGTTCTGATTCAGTGAACAAAGGAATATTACCGCTCCCACGTGGTTCTTCAGGAGAGATCAGACGCTGGTGATCGGGAAATAGTGCTTCCACAATTCGTCTCGTTGCGCTGGCGCTCAATGCCTGGTCAGAGGATCCGCCGCTCAGCTTTCGTGTAACTATTTTATAGCCCATACCCCAGGGGTCTTCATTAATCTCTTTGCAAAGGGATCTCCAGCAACAATCCTTGCTCTGCCGGATTGCCAAAACAAGAGCCTTTTTTGCCTCCTTGTGCTCTAAGGCTAGAGCCGCTGCCTTAACCCTGCCACGAGATCGCTGTGCCTTCCGTCTAAGTTGAAGACATCTTCTTCTGAGATCGGCTATATCGTTGGTCCACCAATAGGCTTGCTGTCAGGCTTTGTGGATGCTCTTACGAGGCATTGACATTTGGCAGGCTTGTCGTATGACATCACCTGTTTAACGGCACTTTCTATATCCCCTACATTGAATTAAATCTGGATAGGAGGCCGGATTACATTGCCACATGAAACAAAGTGCTTCCATCAACATTGCTCCATCAACCTTTCTTACACTCTACCTTGGCTGGCATCGGATCCCGGAACGAGATGTTATATACTCCTCTTCAATATCAAAAGATATATAATCATGATCACTCCCCGAGTAGTCCAGGAGCACTCGCCAGTTCCTACATCTCCGCCCCAGGTTTTCCGATACCAGCGTCACATCTGGAATGGAGTATCCATAACCGGGCCGATGATATGTCGGGGTACTGCCAGTGTTTTGGATATGAAGTCCCAGTCTGGCTGCCATTTCCAACAGAAGATTTCCTCTTCTATTTGTGCGCGGCATTCCCCATTCTACCGCTCTGGCGTTGAAATCTCCGGCCATTATGATTTTTCCACCCACCTCTCTCACTGAATCCTCCATATTATTCAATTTTTCCTGGTAAATGTTGATACTATCGTTTGGAGAGAAGTAGCAGCTGACGAATGTCAAGTCTCCACTTGTAATCCAAACATAGCCACTTCCAGAGCCAGTCTTACTTATCGGAAACTACCGCAGGTCCGTAATCCAGATTACTGCCATTCCAGATTCATCCTTCTGCCATGCTGATTTTCCTTTATGACGGTACGGCTCGCTGATGATCGCTACGTCGATTCCTGTTTCCAGTACCAACTGATCGATCAATCCATCAGCAGCCCGACATCTGTTGAGGTTACCTTGCAGCACCTTCATTCAGGTTTGCCCTTGCCCTTTTTTAAAGCGAGAACCTCTCGAAAAACTTTACAGGATCCCGATCCTGATACATGGTTTAGCGGGATATCCTTGTAGCCTTTTTCAGTACAAAGGATACAACGTGCTTCTGTCTTACATTGTGCCGCCTTGTGGTCTCTGTGTCCACACTTCCAGCACGGGTCACTTCTATCAGGACCCTTGCAGTCGCTTCTTACGTGACCATATTGGAGACATCTGTAGCAGCGACGAACCTCGACTCTTCGTCTGATTCTAGCAGACACCCATCCTACTTTAACTTTGCCTTTCTTTAGGATTTTGATGCCCTGTGCATCTTCTAGCTCTACAATTGCCAGACATTGTTCTCTACGGTTAGGGCCAAGAATGGAGACCTTTATCTCGCCTTCAACCTCTTCCCGGTCAAGGGCCTCTTTAACCTCCTCTTCAGAAGTGTAAGAATCAAGGTCCAGAATCTCCAGCCTCATCTTCGGGATCAGGCTACGGACCTCTCCGCTCTCTCCGATCGCCGTTTCGATGGCGGTTTGGAGCGCTGTCTGGTCTCTGCAACTATTGAGTTCCAGCAAAACTCCACCCTCCCTCGTTTTCCTGATGCCTCGAATCACCGCACCACTCTCTTCTGGCCGCACATCTTTCCTTATCGCACCTAGGATTTCCGCATAGCTCTTTCCAGCGGAAGCCTTAATAACTAAGGCGTTCCTTCTTGGTCTTCCCTCTTTCTTCGCCTTATTGGACAATAGGCTGTCTTGCTGTCGTATGATAGGCGTCAACACGCGCTGCTGCGTCTCTGGTACTTTCTTTGCCTTGCCCTTCTTCTTACTGGCCACTATATTCCATTTCTCGGTTTTTGCCGATTCCTGGATGTTAGTATCCATCGCCTCCTGGCTGTTTGTTGACTCCCTTGGGCGCTTTCGTGGAGGTAGGTTTCGTCTACCAGGGCTACTTCCTACAGACACAGATGCCCTCTCTGCTAGAGTCCAGATTGCATTCTGTCATGAAATTCTACAGGCTCGAAGCACCTCCAGACCATCCTCTAGTTTGACGAGTCCATTCTTGATAGCCATATTCACATTTTTCTGTTTTGCAACAGATTCCCTCATAGTACGTAGGATAGCGCTAATGGCTCTGATTTGCTCCTCCTCGCTCTTATCTGCCTCGCTGATCTGTAATTTCAGCCTTTCGACCTCGGAGGATTCGGCCTCTGAAATAAAGCTCTGCAAATCTGTTCTCACTTCGGCGTCCACAGCACGTTCAGGAACATCATCAGATGGATCCGCTACCTTACTACTCTCCAAGGTTCTTGTTAGAGGCCGAGTCCTTATTGTGATCGTGCTTTTCTTAAACGGGTCTTTTTCTTTTTCTGCACTTGTAGCTTGCGTCAAGGCCAAGTTTTCCACCCTTTTCGAAGAATTGCAGTCATGGGCTAACGACCCAGGTGTGGCCTGCTCAGTCACCTCCACCTGTGCCGGTACTGGGGATCCGACTCCCTGCACCGTAAAAGATATCTCCTTCTCACTACTCATATTTGGTTTATTTTCAGGGTTCCCTCCCCTATCTTGTTTTGGTTCACCCTGGCTATTTCACCAGTACCCGAAGTGCAAGCACAACGAGCGTTCCCCTATCCACCACCTGGGGAGGCGCCCGATAGCAGACAAGCAACTGCCACGGGTTATCTTTTGCATTACCTAATACATTTTTAAGGTTATTATGATTTTTATTCGCAACTCTCAATTTAACATTCTTAAAAATTCCCTCCAGCCCTATGGTTAAAACTTTGTCAAAAGGTAAACTAATAAAACGGCTTTCTTCTTTAGTTTCCAAAGGTAATGTTGTTAATTTCTTCCGAAAAACCCTAATATTTTGCTTCCTAAGGATATTATCAATAATTTTACGTTCATAACCATTAAATTCTGCTGTACTTTTAATATGTTCTAATTCAATATCAAAACGTCTTTTACTCAAAGGAATATTAATCAACCTATTAACTAAAGAATTGAAAGCTGCAAATTTGTCTTGGTTACAATGGTTAGATTCATTTGGAATAAATCTATCATTGGATGTTGGCTTTCTATAAATATCAAAAACAATTCTATAATTTCAAAAACAATTTTAATTATGTATTTATTGTATTTTTAATTTATATTTTAGTAGGTTGACGTAAGATATCTTGCTTTCACTCGATGGGTGTGGCTACGCCTTGTTTAACAGGTGGGGCCGCTGTGGTCGGAGTGGGAGTGACTAGTTTTGTAGATTATAAATAAGGTATTTTTCTAGCGTTAATCAGTCTTTGTATGTTATCCCTCTGAGGATGGTCACTTTGTAACTGAAATGTACATAAGGGTAAAATAAAGTAAGTTTGTGGTTAAGAGGTTTTTGTGTATTTATTATTCCCATCCTAATACGAGAAGAATTGTATCTTTGCTTTTAGAAGAGTAAAAATGTCTAAAAATGTAATGGTCTAGTTTTTATTGATTTAGTTAAAATTGAAACTACGAATAACATCCTAAAACTGAGGCCTTATGTATAAGTTACACAACAAACTCAATGTCCTACTTGCACATATATACGTTCCGTTTGCACAAAGTATACGGTGTAATTTTATAATTTTTTAAATTATTTTAAAATGTTTACATCTACTACGATGAAACATAAACAAATGAATTAATCAGATTTCTATCTCTGTTGGAAAAGCAAACTTGTTCCATTCCCTAGACATTGCCTTATGCAACTTGAAAGTAGCAAGATCTTACACCCATATTACAGGAAAAATATGGAATGATAACCTTGGGCAGGAAATAACATCAGTCATTGATAACGTAAATTCGAGTTATATGAGTTGGAAATTAACAGGCAAGTCAAATTGAAAAGTAGGCTAAACACGCTGTTTGAGTTTTAAATAACACTAAATTTATACTTTAGATGTTTTATTTGGCTTACATTAAAACACTTTTTTCTTCTAACAATTTAGATGAGCAGTTTTATTTTTCTGAAATGCGATGTTTTTTCAATCCAAATACCAATAACTATGAAACTTTTGATAAATTTGATATTTTACAATAACTCTTTTTCCACTAGCGTGATAAAAATATTTGTAATAAAATCCTAATAAACCATTAAAACAACCATTAGATTTTATTATCTTTTGTTAAAATTTTAAACAAATTAAGAAATAAAGATTACAAAAGAAATAATTTTATGTTACTTTATCTGTTTACATCCATTGCTTTTTTGTGTGAAAGATTACTATCAAACGTAACTAGATGATCTGGATAAATTGTTAGTCAATCTCTTAACTCGATACTTTAAGTGGTTGTTAATTTTCATTCTCAATTCATATGCTTAGCATTAGGCGTTTTGATTATGTCAAGGAGGACAGTACAGAAGTAACAGTACTGTTATTTCAGTAGACCTTGTTCCTTGGTTACCCTTAAAAGACATTATACACTCTGCGTTAGTTATATGTTTTCCGATCTTGTGTTATTCTTGAAATACTATGCTGATTTCCTTATTATGACTGCGCTACTACATTTTGGTCTTATCTGGGTGGAATGTGTGGTAAACGTTTATAATAAGATAATATGCTTTGTAAAACAAGTGTCTGATACAAATTCGTGTTTTGAAATTTTTTTTAAAATCTCTTTTTTTTCCTTTGTTTCTAAAATACATTTAGGCGGCTATTCATAAATCTCCCCTGCCAAATATTCACTTTAATAGTTTGAAATAGTTGCGTTATTTCTTGATTTTAGGAGACCAAGGTAATTTGAGTAGTTATGTCATTCATATCTCGTAACACCCTTTTTTATATCAACAAATTACTTTATTAAACCAGACGTTGTACTATTCGAGGTTTAAAGTACTTTACCATTTGCTATATTTAATATCTCTTCTTACTCTGTATGATAACGTTTATTTCCAGGTAAAGTTTTGGTAAATGTTTACTTTCTCATATTTTCCATCCCTTAACTATTTTACATCCCTTAACTATTTTCCATCCCTTAACTATTTTACATCCTCCGTAATTTCTATAAGTATTATTCTGAGGAGTTGCCACATATAGGTGGTACCTTTAGTGATTTTTTGTATTTTGCTCATATATGATATCCTGGGCATTTGCTGCTCCGATAAAAGGGCCTTTTCTACAAAACTTTCGAATATAGCTTGGTCCGACATGTATTATCAGTCATTCTGTTCTTAATGCTTCTTTCCGTACTTTCATATTGTATACATATTTTATAATTATAACATATTAATGCACTCAGAATTGTCAAATGTCAATATAAAGTCTTTTAGACCTCCCTTTCAATTTTGCTCAGTATTTCTAATTTTAAACTTCTGTTCTGGTTTTTCGTGGACCATTTTTTCTAGACTGCATTACTGAATAATATATTTTATCCTAATGATTGATTTCGGAGTTTATATTACTCCGGTTCTGAGAGAGGAATGTTTCATTGTAAAGATTCACTTTGTGTTCACTACGTAAATTGCTTTGTTGTTTTATGCTATATGTTAGGTCCCTCTTCCTCTTTTAGGAGACCCAAATTTTTTCTTTTAATTCATGTGTAATTCAAATTTATCCCTATTCACTATACCTTCCTCATATGACTTTGTACTTCCAGGGTATACATTTTCATTATTTTTCACCCCAAACCTCTTTTTTGAATTGCTTATTTCTGTTTGGCCTTCTAGCTAACAATTCTATAATGTCACATCATCTACCTGTTTAAAATACAAATTATACTTGCTTGTTAATGTTAGTGAACATAAGATTGTTTGAGAGACAGAGTTCTATGAGTAAGTTTACTTAAAAGGTTCCTCTACTGCACCTATATTTTGTTCTAAGTCTAAGTGTTCCAGTATTTGTCAAGTAATACAGCCATTAGATAGATCTAGGCGACCTGCTAAGTTACCTGGACCAAATCAGGTACTGGAGGGGGGGTCCAATTCCCTGGACAGTAATATTAAACTAGTTTCCATCTCATATCTTATTTTAGTTCTTCATAGATATTGTATATCCACACTACATTTCGTGCAAGCACGTCAAGTCTTTCCTAGCTCCTATTGACCGGTTTGTTAACTGATAAATATCTAACAATGAAAATATTACCAATAAATTATCTCTGTAATTTAAAGTTTACTTTATTTCTAAAAGAACCTTTTACCTAACAGAATAGAAAGTAAAACCTACAGATACTGAATTATTATTGTCTGATGTATGGAAATATAACTGACCCTTACTTAGCCAACGTCCGTTCAATGCATTATCATTATCCATGGCGCTGTTGGTGGCCATATCTTCAACTTCTAGGCAGAGAGGACTTACAAGGAAATGAATTGATAGAACGTGATGTCATCGTTTAGAAAATCATGCGAAATTGTTACCCCACAACGAACCTGCTAAAGTGAACTTTTTTCTAAACAATAAACAATGAATCAACTAATTACAAAACAAAGTAGCCACAAAATGATATTATAAGTAATTAAATAATATCTTATATAGTTACGCATTCTGTCTTACACGTAATGCTTTACTCAATCTATTCCGAGATAATAACTGTAATCGAAAACGTGTTATTTCTAGATACAGTGTGTGCATATAAGTTTGTATTTACGTGTTATATATATAAGACAATAATAACGTTTTTACCCATTTTATTTTAGGTGTGTATGACATTTAACTTAATTAGTATAGTGTTACGATATATTTCCAATGAATTTATTAAAAATATTAATTCGGTGAAATCTTTGAACTATTTTTTTTTCTTTTGCAATCAAATAGTTATTACAATGCCTTGAACTCAAGCAATTTTCAATATCACAAAAACATCTACAACAAATTCAAAAACAGATACTTTTCATACTTCTTTGGATTGTCTACGTATATTTGTTACATTTCCAAGTAATGAACTAAATTTTAATACCAATTCATTTTTTGCCAAAAAGTTCCCTTTCATAAAATGTTAGGATCACTTTGTTTTTGTAATTAAATTTAGGTCCACATTTATTTTTTTATTTTCGGTAATCGAGAAGTTATTCATATTGAGAAAAACATTATACATCATGACGAAGAAAGTCCTCACTAATACAGAAAATATAATATACTTTTGAGCTGATGAATCATTTAATGAAAACTATAAAAAAATACCTATAAAATTCACCCTAGAGTACACACGAAATTTTATATAAAATTTTCATCTAAAAAGGAGCACTAATTTTGACACGGTACATAATATACGAACTCAATTTATGTATATAAAACATAGATGGACTCTTTCAATTATTTTTATTCGCTAGGAAAAATATTGTCAGGCAATTGAAGCAATATAGAAACCATTATAACAATTCGTTAAACTGAATATATGTCAATGGGTAAAGAGTGCAAAGGTTACGCCAATTGTTATCGTTAATTGAGAAGCCTTTGTAATATTTCCATTACAGGTCAATTATTTAGAATGACAACAAATACAAAAGCTTCCCAGTTAACAAAATATTAAACACAATATGACTCGCTCACTTATTTTCTCCTCTTTCATTGTAGTTAAGCTTCGTTAATGTACTATTCACATGTTTGCGTTACCGCCATATGCATACGATATACTGGTATATGACGACTAAAAAAATAAATTTTTTTCTATTTTCCTGCACATAAAAAACAACATAAAAAATACAAAACAAACAACAAATAAAATAAAAAACATTTAATATGAGGAACTAATAAATAAATTTCTACTCATTAAAGAAAGAAATATATTTTGTTTAGTAACACATGATAAAACCATTTTTAATTCGAGAGAGATTGTTCTCATGTGTAGATGAATCAAAAGTAAGTTTTTACTCGTAGTTTTCATTTTATTCGACTTTATTCAGTAAGGTTATGAACACTGACTATTTTACTATGATAGGTGATATTCAAATCAGGGATTTTTTAATGTTATTATTATTATTGTAATATACATCTATATTGTTGCAATTTATCGATAAAACCTTTAAATAAATAAAGGATAAAAAATAAGATTTATTAGATTTTCAGAGTACCCATTTTTTAAAGCTTTTATCGGTTCCGAATTCGAACAAGTTTCCCAAAATACAAACGCAATTTAATACAATATATGAAAACACATTTTCACCTGTATTTAACACACCCGCAAGTAAATTATGACTCAAAGACGGCCGCGTTTGAGTTCGCCAACATAGCTACTGTCCATTGGGACAATCATATTAGTATAACAGGTAAAAGTGTTCTAACTCTTTCCATCTATCTCTTTTGGTCCCCTTATCTTTAGCATATAATAATACAACATATTATAAGTTTATGTTTATATCAGAATTGAAACAAATATAATATAATAAATACATAACACAGAAGAATACCTATTTATATTTGAAAATTTTTGATAATTACATCAATTATAATAAAATAGTCTTCTTACTTTCAATGAAATTCCTTATTATATTATTTTTTGATATTTAAATAATTTGTTATATATTTATATTCTAACAACTTGAAAAAAGAACTATTTTAATTTGAAAAATATTGATATTTACATCAACTATAATAAATAAACGAATAAATAGAAAATTAATATAATATGGAATATAGTTATTCCATATTTTATGGTTGCTATTGAGATTATACTTGTTTTTTGTTGAACCAATGTATAAGAAACATAATTGTTGTTAACATATTCGTTACTTAGCAACAGATTAAAATAAAAAATTTATGCTACAAACATGCTCGATTTATTTAATACTAGCTGACCCGACGAACATTGTAAAGCTTCAAAGTCGATGAATGGCGTTAACATTAGTTGAAACTAATTCAGTATTTTATTAACCTAATATCTGAATTAATAGTAATCAATCGACAAAAGTGTGGAAATAAAGGTTCTTGGTTGAATGTTATTTATCGAAGTGCACTCAGATGTTAAATATTTTTTGTAAATTGTTATATGTTGGAAAATAATTTTAAAATTTAGAGTGTTGCCTAGAAACCAAACTTGGAATGAATTCAACCAAATTTCATGGGTTTTGCTATTTCAGCCCTTAAAATTTACATTTTGAAAAAAATTGTCGTGTTACCGGGAACTGTTTTGCCAAAAACCTAGCTCCTTTTTATAAGTTAAAATTTTTTGCTAAAATAATTGTTTAGGGGTGTTACGTGACACTGTTTCCCCCTGGCTACACCCCTGAAACTTATTATGCCGGAAACTATCCCAGGAATGTACTCATTTATTATTCATCTAATTTTGTAATTATTTGTTCCTTTTTATTTACAAGTATTAGGTATTTTATTTAAAATATTGCCAAAACTCTTTTTACCTTAATTTAACTTAAGTTAATCCTTTTTTATTGTATACAAAAAGCACACAATTTAAATTTAAGACCCTTTGTTTTAAAATGAACATAACTCCCCCCCCCCAAATCGTGTATATCTCATTTCACACTAATGACGTTTTATTTTCCATATTATTAGCACATTCTAATATCTAGGATATTCTCCTTACATTTAGGATAAGCTATATACTTTCCATTTATCCAAGCTTTTTAATTTACACTTTCGACTCTCATATTTGATACACTGAAAGCCTAATGGTTCACTACATTTCATTATATTTTCTTTTACTTGCATTTAATAATTTTAATTTATTTCTAATATATGTTACCTAAATCTAAACAAAAGGATATAGGTCTGCAAAAGATTTACCCAAAAGTTTTGTTAATTAATCCATAACATTTATTTTATATGTTGAAAGATTTTTACCTATCCATAACTACATCTATCCATAAGCAATATTAATCACTTTTTTCACTTACATAGCCTCTCTTCAATTTTTAAAAACTGTTAAATGAAGAGACAATTTTTGAAAAATTATGGTTTAATTTTGTTAGCCTAAGCGTTTTATTTCGCTTAGTCTGTATCTTTCAATTGGGTTTTTAATAATATAGATAGAAATAAAGTCTAATTTAAATAAATATTCTTGTTTATAAAACCTTATATTGATGATTTCGTTATGTCTGAATCTCATCGTGAAATGGGTTCTTCATATCAGCCTTGGTAACTATCTTGTTCTTTTGATTATAGGTCTTACTAAATAGGTTGATTGGTCGAACCGTTGTATTGACAATACACAGTGTGTTTTAAACATTCTCCAACTTTACTAATCACGGCGTTGTATGCGTTCCTATTTTTCACAGGTCGAGGTGGTTTGGATTTGGATATTTGAGCATATATCTCAAATACCTTAACACTCCCGTATCACATCTTGCATTTTTATAAGTTTTTAACACATATTTTGAAATATCATTTCAGGAACTCATTACACACATGTTGATTCTTTGATGGCTGTTGTACGGCTCCAGACTTCTTCCTACGCTTTCCCTTTCAAAGCGTTAATATTATTAAACCTATCAGCGGTTTTCTACGTTGGGAGCGATGGTACTTAAATATATATGCTGCTTGCATTTCTTTTAGTTATTTAATAAAATAACTTTAATAGAATACTGACTGTTATTAGAGATTTAACTTTACATGGTGTCCTGCTTTGAATTTTGAATTTTCATGAAACAATTTATTTATTTATTTTTCTTCAAATTCATTGAACACCTTGTTACATTTTTGCATTTATTCTTGATTACAGCGTCTTTTGTACCCCTGATAGAAGATTTTATAAATGATTCTCACGATTTTGTTAATGTAAATATAGCTTTATACTTTATTAGCCTGAATTTTAAGTTATGAATATTAGGTTAATTTTGGTTTTTTAACATATTTAAAAATTATAAATTATTTAATGTAGGGCTAGTTTATCCTACTTTCATTAAATTTGTTCTATTTTACGTTATTTATTTTACATTGTTTATTTTATTTATTTAAAATTTTTACAAAACTAGGCATAATGGCCTAAATACTTATTCTCACCCATTGCCAAGATTTTTTAAACGGTCTTTTTGGCCGTTGCAGTACGTACTTAGATAACAATGACAGATAAAGTCCGAACACTTCTAAAAAATGAATTAACATTTTCAAACGAGAGAGGACATGTTGCTGACCACATTCAATAACAGTGTAGAAATATTATGCCCCCCACACTCACACACACACACACACACACACACACACACACACACACACACACACACACACACACACACACACACACACACACACACACACACACACACACACACACACACACACACACACCCATACACACACACACAAACACACACACACACACATACTGCAAAGAATCCCACTCACCTACTTTAGATGCTGATGATGCACCAACTCAATTACGAGCTTGCAACGACACGCCGACTAGACCCCTATTGTTAACCTAGTATTGTCAGTGCTCACAGTCCCATGTCAGTGTTTTTGTCAGCTGAAAAGATGCATATTAGCATGAGTAGCATAACATACATGTAATTTTACCATGTGCTATTCTGTAGCAGTAATCTAAGTTAGTTTGTGCAAAATATGATCCTGCCTAATTTACCACTTTTTTAGGCTCCTGTGTTACATTTAAGCAGAGCCTGCCTTTTTTTATTAAAAAAAAAAAAAACAACTGACTTTTAATATAGCTAAATAATGTTTAAATAATTACCTTTCAGGAGGGTGCTCTTCTGTTGTAACATTAGGTTTTTACTATATTTTATTTAATATTTTACCAATTTAAATATTGTTAATGATTTGGGAACCATTAATTTACTAGTGGAAAGAACTTCCAAATAAAAGTTGTATTTATTTATTAACACAGGATATGAAGGAATTGTAGGAATTTTGCTTTATAAATGTAATGATTAGATGCAATTTAAATTTAAAAGTAAAATAAAAAATATACAAAATCACTTTTCTTTATTGATACTGACTATCTTAAAATTGTCTCTCTTACATTTTAACACAAAATATTTATTTGAATTAATTTTTTAAATATATTTAATTTATCTAAGAATTTAAATACTGTGTATTTATTCTTTAAAAATGAAATAACATTTTCTCTTAAATTTTAATATAATATAATACACTAATTACTTCATTAATTTTTCAAAGCTTCCATTATTTTCTCGTAAGTGTTAACCCGTAAAAAAAACATTTTCTTATATTATTAGTCATTTCACGAATTTAAAATTATTTACCAATATTTCATGGAATTATAATTTATATTTATTATTAGAAACTATTCAAACTGTTCAAAAATTAATTTCATTTTTTATTTTATATGAGATGAACAAGTTTGTATTCGTAACCACCCCTACTAATTTTATTTAAATGTATTTTGTTGGTTTCTTTTTGATTAGGCCAGTCTAGAAACTTGAACATGAAATTTGAACAATTTACATGCAAAAACTTGCCTTCTTATGTAACTGACTTATTTCATGTGATTTTAATTATTTTAAACCATTTAATAGTACATAAAAGAAAATCTTTTCCTTCTTTAAAACTAACTAATAACTTTATTTAGAGTGAAGCCATTGTTTATTTCTTTATGATTCAAAAATTTAAAATTTAATCTTCTGAAAAAATACTAAAATTTAAAAAATAAATTTGACTAAAAAAAATGATTTGCCAAACCTCTGACTCCCTCTCTCGGTTCCTGGCTCATAGATATTTGTTGAGCCTTGATTCTTCTTCCTTCTTCCAGGATCTGTTTGATTTACGGACAGCAAAATCGTGGTAAGTCATGACGAAATGAATTACATTTTATAAAAATGTAATTATTGATTGCCGATTAACGATTTATAATTTGCGTTATAAATTTGACTATAGAAACGTTATTGTTGAAACAATCTCGGCTCTAGACTGAGCTGCCTATTCTCAAACAGACATTGTCAGTTCCGGCAACGGCAAATTTCAATTTTTTGGTACTCTTGAAACACTACCGTGTTTCTGTATATATTGGTTGGACCGCAACTTCCCCTACAGCTTCTTGGTCTAGCGAATATCGTAGCTCAAGTACCAGTCTTGGGGTTTTTCTGTATTTAAATTAGTTTGACAGTTTAATTTTTAAAACTGTCTATTTTATTAAATTCGCTGTATTATTGAATTTAATAAAGTTTCATGGTTTTGGTTTACACTATTGAATATCTTACACTTTGCTTGTTCCATAGAAATATCGATGGTTGTTGTAGGTTTCCGGTTCACTATTTAGTATTGTTCAGTTTTGGTATTACTCGTTTATCGATATTTTACACCCGAAGTCAAATTTATTCGTTAAATCCAATTTTGTTTGATTTAGTATGAAATACCGTCTTATTCACTCTTTTATTATTTGTTTTACTTTTTATTTATTGTTCAAGTCTAGTTTTTGTAATTCAAAATTGAACAAATAATTTTGTTATTTAGATTTCAATGGCAAACTTACCTCTTGCAACACACACACCCACCCACACACACACACACACACACACACACACACACACACACACACACACACACACACACACACACACACACACACACACACACACACACACACACACACACACACACACACACACACACACACACACACACACACACACACACACACACACACACACACACACACAAACACACACACACACACACACACGCAAACAAACATACGAACACACACACACACACACACAAATCTTAAAATCTCAATTACTTGTTAAAGGGTCCTTAGAATGTAGTTAGAATTAAAATTGGCGACACAGTTGGTGCCCCAAATATAACAGCGATGAAATATCATTTATTTTAAATCATTCTGAGAAATAAATTAGTGAATACAAATTGATGATAAAGGAATTTGAAACCAAAATTAATTGGTAAACATAAAAAGTATTACTCAATAACGCCCTGATCATAAAGCATAAAGCCTGTATAGAAGCTAGTTACATGCATTGTAGGTAAAGAAATAAGGAAAAAACAACAAATAAACAGATTTTATCCAAATATTTCGGAATCCACGTTACCAAAGCAGAAGATTTTTTTCACATACAAATTTAATATTACCAAGCTCTTTATAAACACTAAATCACATGTTACTCAACAAAGGCAAAAAGAGAGAAGTTGACGCTGATGGCTGTAAATACGAAGGAAACATAAATAGTAGGGGAATAAATTGCAATCTTTTTTTAAGCGCTAAAACTATAAAAACCTGTACTATTTGTTCCCATATCGCTGCTGTTTCTCTTTACATAGTCATTATGCCGCCGTTAATATCGCCAATAAAGCTACCCTACACACATAAGAAGCAAACTGACCTGACTGTGTTCGCATAAAAGAAACTAACCGGGAAGAAGAAATATGACAACCCTGTTAGTTCCTGTTTCCTTTGAAATTAAATACAACAGAATAACAAGCGAATCTTCAGCAAATTTGCCACTTTAGCTGATGAAGTATCTTCTTAATGGCAACATTTTTCTTTTAACTGATTTATAACCAGATGATGATCATTTTCGACGATATATGATTCAAATATATTACTTTAAAATTCAGTAGGAAATGTATTGTATTTTCGAAGTTTGCAAATATACTAAACAACTATAATCGTTGTACATGTTGCACAGTTTGGCTGAATGCACTGTACCTAGGAGCATAGTATTTACATATTGGTATGGCAAAGATATACAACTAGATGTATCAGAAACACAAGTTCTAATGAGAAGGTATGTACCTACTGCAGATGACATCTGGAGATGGTGGAGATACATTTAGAATGAAAAGTTTAATTATATGTGAAACTATAAATAAGAGAAGTCTGAAATACTTTTTCACTCAAGACTGATTAGGAAAAGAGGGAATTAGTTGACACATTACTCACATAAATTTACTTTGCAAATGATTTATTAACGCTCAAGCTACTCCTTCAAGAGCTGTCAGAAACCATCAGCTTTCTTCAAACCAATGAATTGCCTAGAGTGTAAAGCACGTTAACGTAGAACAAAAGGTTTTGATAAATTACTGCATATATTTATAAACATTTTCATTAAGAAATAACAATATTTCAGTGTACTAAAAATCGCAGTACAGTTCCTTGCAGAAATAGAATATAATTGCAATGCCTTTAATTAAGGTTAACGTTTGTTTACAGGTTAATAATTAATTTCCTAATGTAAAATATTAAAAAAATGTCATCCAGACACTATAAATAGTTTTGAATATTTATGATAGTTTAAAAATGACACAAACGATTGTGTTTATAAATAGGAATAACATAGGCACATAAACCCACTGATGAAGGAAAAATGTTATAATGTGTGTCGTGTAGGTTCCCAAAGTACCCTGATGCCTGACGAAGTCTTCACAAACATGTCATAAGTTTCTCACCCCTCGGATCGTAACAAAAAAAAAAAACGTCGTCGTAAAACTTGGTTGGAGGTAAAACAGATTGCCGGTAGTTATTGATACAAGAAAATTGCCCATTATAAAATAAAAACGAATTAGGACCATAAAAGTCTGGCATTGGTATCTGCGTAGTATTATAAAAAAAACTGTGGGGTTGCAGAAATTCTAATACCATCTTTATATTTTGCTTGAAATTAGGTAGAGTAATGCGACGGGTCTTACAAATAAATCCGTAAATGAAAGTATTATAAATACGTGTTTATTTACCCAATGTTAATTTAAAGGGAGAAAAAGGCAAAGCAAATTGAAAATAATGGATACATGAAAATTTTGAGTATATATAGGATTAATATAGATAACACTCCCTGATGAAGGAGAAAGAATGGAACATGTTATCACGATTGCCGAGTAGATGCTGAAAGTACCCTGATGACTGACGAAGTCTTCACAAACATGTCTTATAGGTTTTTCACGGCTTGGATCATAATAAGGATGAACGTCGTCGTAAAACTTGGTTTCAGGCAAACCAGAATGCCGGTAGTTATTGGTACCGGAAAATTGCGCATTATAAGATAAAAACGTGTTAGGAACACAAAACTATGGCAAAATGTTATAGGCGTAATATTATTAAAAACTGTGGGTTTGCAGAAAATTCTAAAAAGATCTTAACATTTTGCTAGAATATTGCGACGAGAATAACGGGTCTCATATGTAAATCCGTATATTTAAGTATCATAAATACATGCTAATTTTCCGAAGCTGAAAAAGCCAAGGAAATTTAATATAGTGGTTACATGAAGTAGGATTTCATGTTTTATAGTGGAAGGTCATTATCAATTTGCCATTAGTATTTTGCATTGCGTTCCACTGAGTTATTAAATACCAGACATAGATAAATAATTGTTTCAAAGTTTATCTTTATAAAAACCTATTATACAAGTGTCTTTAGAGTGAATGTTATTTAAAAAAAAGAGAATACTCTTAAAACGGTCTCCGAATGACAGGAAAATGAACGAAGAATACGGATGACAAACATTGCTTCATATCAACAGCTAACTGATTCTGTGAATTACCATGATTATCCCTAGCTATTATGGATTTGTATTGCATTCCATTGAAGTATTTAAAAATTAAATGTATGTAAACAATTGGTTCAAAGTTTATTCTTCATAAAGACCTTTTTTAAAGCGTCTTTAATGTAAATGTTATAATATGTCTGATTCTGTGAGGTAACATTAATACAGTTATGGGATATTTAAGGATAATGAAAAAAGCAGCAATAGGATTAATTGATTAAATAATACTTATTTACCTGGCAGCCAAAAAAAAAATAATAATAAAGTTGTTAAATATTTTGCCATGTAACGTCATAGTTTTCCGGAGGACCTTAAATACTCAATAAATGAAAAATTTAACAGCTATCGCACATACCTCACTGGGCGAAGTACCCCCACTTGTCCTTCCTGTCGGATGAAATTCGAGGTGAGTTTGAAGGTAATGAGTTAGGGTTGAGAGTTGAAGAGGAATGTAGTGTCGCGTGTTCAAGTTCACTACATTTTTGTGAGAGGAAGTTGATAATTTCCGCAGGTGTTGCCAGGGTCGACGTGTTATCCCGTGATTGTTCAAGCCTCTTCAGTATAGTAGAATCCAGCTTGCGTAAAATCATCGTTGACAATAAGGGATTGTTACTCGTGATATCAATTTGTAGCCCCTTCAAGGTTTGGCTGTTCTCTGTGTAACTTGTAACAAAGTTACGCATTTGGTTAGAAGTGTAATTGATATTTGGCAGGTCGAGAATTCTATTGAGATAAATTGACATTAATCGCCTTGGAGAATGATATCTCTCCATAAGAAGGTCATACGCGACTTGATAATTAGCTTCCGAAATAGGTAAAGAGTTAATTAATTTTAATGGTTCACCTGAGAGTAAACTGAGCAAATACTGTAGTTTGGTGACAGCATTGAGAGATGTATTTTTATGTATGGTAGAGTCAAAGATATTTTTGAATGAAATCCATGCAAATTGATCACCCGTGAAATGTTTGAGTTCCAATTTTGGAAGTCGCAGTGGGATTTGCGACGAGAGTGAAGAGCTAGCTTCGGTTTTTTGCCTAACAGCTTGTTTCGCTTCTATTGAAGCAACAGTGTAATTTATGCGAGAAACAAGATCAATAACCACAGCCGAAGTTGAGAAATTGGGAATAAAATCGTTATCTTTTTCCAACGAGAGTTCATTGAATAAGTCCAATGTGTTCCAAAATTCTTGTTTAATGCTAGCGACAGAGGGAGCGCGGATCATTAATTCCTGCATGATCGCTTTATCAGAAAACCTTTGCGTGAGATCATAAACAGATTGGATCTGGGAAAATAGAGCTTCCTTCTTAGCAGTGATTACCGTTAGTGATTTGGCCATTTTATAGAATTGAATTATATCTACAATAACATTAAGGCTCTTTAAATGCACTAACAAAATATGCTATACTAATAGCAAGAGCGATAGAGAAAGCATAAACTAGTTTCTAGCTAAAACATATTTTAAATTCATTCATTCACAAGTAGTTTTTTTGATACCTAATTTTATTATTAGAATAAATTCTACGTAATATTGTATCAAATAATATATTATAAAAATAAAACAATTGTTTTTAGCAACAAAACAATTTCTTTCATAGCAACAATGAATTTATTCTCTTATTTTAATTTTGATACAAACAAATCCGTAATGAAAACAAATTTTTTTAAATGTTGATTCCTACTTAGGAAAAAAAATATTTTAGTAACTTTGTATTTAATAATTGCAATTATTATAAAGTAAAATAGTTGGAATTAAAACTGATGTTCTACCATATAACCCATAATATTATATCAGTTGCCTTATGAAATCATATGTTATTACTTGTTTTAAACCAAATGGGACTAAATAAGTGTAGGCCTATGTATACCTTTCCCTTTGTGTGGAAAGTTTTCTCCTATATAAAACGAAAATTAATTCATTAAATTTAATTACTGAATTATGATTTGAAAAAAACTATATAACATCAAGTGTCCTCCAGTACAAATTTGAAAAAATGTATTTGGAAGAATAAAAAGTATTTTACTAACGATTGGAAATATATAAACAGTGAGAGTGGGAACTAATAGCATGAGCTAAATAACTGCAAAGCCCTTTGTAGGAGATAAGTAGAACACACACTTATTAAATATCTTGCACATGCTGGGAAACCAGGTTTGTATAGGATTTCATAACGAAAAAAACAATATTTCAAAGTTGTCCATTGGAGCCAACACGAAAAGGCTACGATTGTAAGTATTATTTATTTAAAAGTTATTTTTATCTCTAAGGATAATTTAGCTGCTTTCTGGAACCCTATCTATAAATTTATCCTGTAGCTTGGCCCTTGGAGCTCACGTCAATGCAACAAAAATATTGCTCGATACTGCAGTGGAACACCTACTCTGCATATAGCCTAATGACGTTGGGGGATCATTACCTTTGTCATTAGTATATTAGAATATACTAACATTGTAATTTTGTTGGAATAGCTTTAAATAACATAGGTTTATATAAAATATAAGAGTGTAAAGCACTTGAAACTATTAGCTTAGATGCTGTATAAATACACGAGTTTTTTTTTGGATTCGTAATTAGCGTTCACAATTCAATCATTACGATTCACATTCTTGACATCGTGGCCAAAAATCATTCTATTTGTACATACTGTGTGATTAACCTATATTCTATATCCCCGGAAAGGTTTCATTGTTGGTGTCTGTGATCTCTGCAAATTGAAACAATAATCAACACATAACCACAAAGGAAAATTGAAAACAGGAATCATCTGTATTGACTCACAGACAAAAAGTACAACTGCATGATACTTAATTTAAAACTCATCATGACAAAACATTTTCATTTTCCATTAAACATATTTTTTTCATTATTACAACGTTTTTTGTTATTTAAACTTATTGAGACTATGGTTAATAATATGGTTCCCTGAAAACGATATTATTTTGACTGTAAAATTGTGTTGCACTTTACAAAAGTTTTGATGATGCCCTATCACAACTTCTTAGTTAGAAAATGAATCATTTAATATTACTGGTATACATTCTCTTCCATTTAGCAATGAACACTCCAAGCAATTAAAGTAATTCGAACAATATTTGTATTAAGTTTTGATGAAACTTAATATATCCGTTATTTTTTATAAAGGTAATATATTTTTACTTTTCTTCTGTACTTTATTTCCGTTTAACTGTTCTGTATTTTTGAAGTTTCACAGACACTATTGATAAAACTTCAAATTTCCTAAACAGCACCGAATTGCCTTCTTGTGCTTGTGCTTATATAAACATATTTATAGTCTGCATTAGACGACGGAACTTTACGTACCACCTCTAGGGGATTTCATCCTCAAAATAACTACATCCCTCAAAGATCGAGCATAACGCTCCTCCCATCCACATCTGTCGGCAATAGCTACAGTTCCGGCACCAATTCAGAGGCGCAGGAATCAATCCCTGTGCCTGGTTTCTGTGCCCCTATGAAGGTCGAACATCTAAAAACCATGCCTTAGCAAAATCCAAGCCTAAACTGAATCTGACCAGACAGCACCTTAAACAACTTAAAGCACCGTAAAAATCCTTAACAACTTGATCAGCACCAAACAGCCAAGTTCAAAATTTAAATGTAAATGACAGTCACAAAACCGTCTAAGCCGATTAGTTACAATAGAGTTATGTACGTATAACAATTACTTTTAAAATATTCATACAGAAGGACAAAATTTACATATATAACTTTAAAGTTAATGGAGTTTATTCAAGCATGAATAGGTCACATTTTTATCGTCATAAATATTCTATCCTGTTTTTATAAACAAAATCGTTTTTAAAAACCAAGTTTAAAAGGAATTTAAACATAAAAGGAATACACATTTTTTAAGTATTATTATTTTACTAAACAATTCAGCAAATAATATAAAAATATTTTTGAAAATTTTATAAAAATCGACCACTATTGAAATAGTTTTAAATATACAAAATTAGACCTTAGCATATTTATCAAGTTTATAAAACAAACCAATGTTTGAGGTATGACGATGCAATAAATAGTGTTTCATGTTGAATTAATTATTCTATAGCATGAGGAGGTAACCACAAACACATTTTCTAGCAGCATTTGCCATTTAATTTTCACTTTTGGTGAGGCCGGTGTTATGAGATGTAATTTAGGAGCTATCCTCAGCCTCAAACAGTTTTTTCATTCCGCAGAAAAACGTTGTTAGTACTTGCCCCTATATAATGGGTTTGTAGGGAATTTAACAAAGTTATGGTATTTACCTAATATCGTCATGCATTAGTTTATCAAATATTTGATAAAAATACTGAGGTCTTTATTTTTTTAAATTTTTCCGTTATATGTATTTCTAGTGAAATAAGTCGTGATATTCCAGTTTTATCCAGATGAAGTAAAAAATCTCACCACCCATTTAACATACAAATCATTTGATGAAATTAGGGACCCATAACATTCTTTGTTAACATTCTGAAAAAATATAGTAATACATTATTGTTATTTGTCTTCTTATATTAAAAAAAAGGAGTTGAAGTTTTATTAATTCATTTTTCAAGATTGTTAGCGAAGTAACCCTTTCCAATTATTTTCTAATTGTAATGCAGAATTAAAATTCATATAAATCTAAAGGAACAATACAGCATTAATATCTGTTGAAATAATTACTGTATTAGTTTCTCCACTGATTCCCTTAAATGTGCTGTATTACAGTATCCACTGACTAACTTTTCTTATTACAAGACTCGGGTAAAATACAGTAGGTCAAAGTTATAAACGATGTGTTTATACGTACAGTCCTTGTTGATATGAGAATTGAATTAATTATACAATAACTTCTATAACCTAAAGGGAACATTCGATTGTAGGTACAAACTATACAATAGATGAGATCCTATTTGTTAAGCTTCAATTTTTGTAAGATAAAATAGCTTACAAATATATATACATTGAACATTGCACAGTTGGTACACGAATAAGAAGCAAGTGACTCTGGAATACTAAGAGTGAGTAGAAAACCATGGGTGAAATCAAAATAGAAAAATAAAAATGCAAATACTTGGTAAAACATTAATGCTGAGTAACAAGTCATACTGTGTCAAGAACTGCAAAATAAACGCATTCAGACGGGAAAACAGTGCCAATAAAGCATTTTGAATCCAACTTTTGTGAGACTAGCAAGCGTAAATAATGGAATTATTGTTAACATGAGAGCAAGAGTATTATTGTATGCTGGTATTAAAAAGAAAAATCTATTCCTAGAAAAGTTAAAGTGCGAACTCCAAAGTAAATCTACCGCCTGGTAAGTTGAACAGAGGTGAAGCCCACAAGTTCAGCCAATTTCTAATGTAGATTTCTATAGTCAAAGACATGAATACCAAAATCGGTTTCATGGAAAAGCTCAAATGATTATTGTTACGCCAAAACAACCAATGGACAGGTCAATATTGGCTGAAATTGAAATAGAGAAATCGTTGTTGGGCAAGGCAGAGAGAATTGAAGAGGGAATATCATTTTTGGACAGCCGGAGAGAAAGGCGTCACCGTTTAGGAGCTGAAGAAGCCCTTAGTGTCAGAATAGTTCTGGAAGTCGGAGTGACCAGTTCAGTCCTGAAAGTCAGAGTGACCAGTTAAATCCTGAAAGTCGGAGTGACCAGTCTAATTCCGCAAGTCGGAGTGACCAGTCTAATTCTGGAAGTCGGAGTGACCAGTCTAATTCCGGAAGTCGGAGTGACTAGTCTAATTCCACAAATTGAAGTGAACAGACTAATTCTGGAAGTCGGAGTAACTAGTCTAATTCCGGAAGTCGGATTGACCAGTCTAATCCTGAACGTCGGAGTGACAGTCTAATCCTGAAAGTCGGAGTGATCAGTCTAATTCTGGAAGTCGGAGTGACCAGTCTAATTCTGGAAGTCGGAGTGCCCAGTCTGATTCCGGAAGTCGGAGTGAGTAGTCTAATTCCGCAAGTCGGAGTGACCAGTCTAATTCCACAAGTCGGAGTGACCAGACTAATTCTGGTAGTCAGGGTGACCAGCTCAGTCCTGAAAGTCAGACTGACCAGTTAAATCCTGAAAGTCGGAGTGACCAGTCTAATTCCGGAAGTCGGAGTGACCAGTCTTATCCTGAAAGTCGGAGTGACCAGTACAATTCTGGAAGTCGGAGTGACCAGCTCAGTCCTGAGAGTCAGGGTGACCAGTTAAATCCTGAAAGTAGGAGTGACCAGTCTAATCCTGAATGTTGGAGTGACTAGTCTAATTCCGGAAGTCGGAGTAACTAGACTAACTCCAGAAGTCGGAGTGGGCAGTCTAATTCTGGAAGTCGGAAAGGCCAGTCTAATTCCGGAAGTCTGAGTGACCAGTCTAACTCCAGAAGTCGGAGTGAACAGTCTAATTTCAGAAGTCAGAATGAACAGTCTAATTCCGGAAGTCTGAGTGACCAGTCTAATTCCACAAGTCGGAGTGACCAGACTAATTCTGGTAGTCGGAGTGACCAGCTCATTCCTGAAAGTCAGACTGACCAGGTTAATCCTGAAAGTCGGAGTGACCAGTCTAATTCCGGAAGTCGGAGTGACCAGTCTTATCCTGAAAGTCGGAGTGACCAGTACAATTCTGGAAGTCGGAGTGACCAGCTCAGTCCTGAGAGTCAGGGTGACCAGTTAAATCCTGAAAGTAGGAGTGACCAGTCTAATCCTGAATGTTGGAGTGACTAGTCTTATCCTGAAAGTCGGAGTGACCAGTACAATTCTGGAAGTCGGAGTGACCAGCTCAGTCCTGAGAGTCAGGGTGACCAGTTAAATCCTGAAAGTAGGAGTGACCAGTCTAATCCTGAATGTTGGCGTGACTAGTGTAATTCCGGAAGTCGGAGTAACCAGACTAACTCCAGAAGTCGGAGTGGGCAGTCTAATTCTGGAAGTCGGAAAGGCCAGTCTAATTCCGGAAGTCTGAGTGACCAGTCTAACTCCACAAGTCGGAGTGACCAGACTAATTCTGGTAGTCGGAGTGACCAGCTCAGTCCTGAAAGTCAGACTGACCAGGTTAATCCTGAATGTCTGAGTGAACAGTCTAATCCCGCAAGTAGGAGGGACCAGACTAACTCCGCAAGTCAGAGTGACCAGTCTAATTCCGGAATTCGGAGTGACCAGATCAGGTCTGAAAGTCAGAGTGACCAGTTAAATCCTGAAAGACGGAGTGACCATTCTATTCCCGCAAGTCGGAGTGACCAGACTAACTCCGCAAGTCAGAGTGACCAGTCTGATTCCGGAAGTCGCAGTGACCAGTCTAATTCCAGAAGTCGGAGTGGCCAGTCTAATCCTGAAAGTAGGAGTGACCAGTCTAATTCCGGAAGTCGGAATGACCAGCCTAAATCTGGAAGTCAGAGTGACAAGTCTAATTCCGAAAGTCGGAGTTACCAGTCTAATTTTGGAAGTCGTGTAAACTTTTGGTAAATGTAAAAGAGTACAATTTCTGGTATTTCACCGCTGAAATTACTTTAAATGTTTTTTTTTCACTGGTTTTAACTACTCTTTGTCGTCCCCTGGGAATAACGTTGGGCAATACTATGTGCATGCATGTGTATGTGTGTGTGTGTGTGTGTGTGTGTGTGTGTGTGTGTGTGTGTGTGTGTGTGTGTGTGTGTGTGTGTGTGTGTGTGTGTGTGTGTGGTGTGTGTGTGTGTGTGTGTGTGTATGTGTGTGTGTGTGTGTGTGTTTGTGTGTGTGTGTGTGTGTGTGTGTGTGTGTGTGTGTGTGTGTGTGTGTGGTGTGTGTGTGTGTGTGTGTGTATTTGTGTGTATGTGTGTGTTTGTGTGTATGTGTGTGTGTGTTTGTGTGTATGTGTGTGTGTGTGTGTGTGTGTGTGTGTGTGTGTGTGTGTGTGTGTGTGTGTGTTTGTGAGTGTGTGTGTGTGTGTGTGTGTGTGTGTGTGTGTGTGTGAGAGAGAGATATTGTGTAATTTTCTACATTTGCTCAACAATTTTTAATTTTGACTTTCTCTTAAATGGCTCATACAAGAAGGAAAAAAACAAAATTTATTGTAGCTGTCAGCGAGCATCTGTGATTAAAACTCTTACTTAGTAACTCCATATTAAATCCCTGGCTAAATTCACACCCTTGGACTCTGGTCCATGATTTATTTGTCAGCTGCACAGACCCCTTTTCATGAAAATAATTTATGTGCTAGAGTGAAATGAAATTCAGTTACTATTATAATATAGAGACAAAATTTAAGTAATGCATTCGGGATTCCCCCAGATTTATTCTGCTTTTATATTTTATTTAATAAAAGATAGTTTAAGAGATAAAATAACCGTTGGATCTGCATTTTGTTTGGGACTGAAATATCTTACTCCAGGTCTTTAGGTGTATTTTGAAGCTGTGTCAACTTTTAAACAAAACAATAACCGACTTAAAGACTAAAGGTTTATTTTTATTTATTAGTTATATAAAAGGTGAATGGTTCATTTTAAATGATGAAGTAAATAACTATAATCCTTTAATGCTTTTATCCTACCTTTTAACTCTTATTCTACCGTTTTATGTATGTTTACTCATACTATTGGTATAGTTTTTAAAACTCTTTTAGTTTTCTTTCTTCCTTCGGACTAGGATTACTCATATTTTTTCATAAAGTATTACTATACTTTGTATATAATCTAATATAAAATTCATTAATTGTTTTACCTTTATATTATATTATAAATACTTTACCTTTTTAATAGTCAAACCTTTAGGTTTCTAAATAGTTAAACAATCATATAAGTTTAATATGACCTACATAAATTCATCTGCCATCAAACGCATACAAATTATACCAAAATTACATTAATATGATGCTACTACAATTACAATAACTAATAAATTCTTTTTACACCTCCTTTTTAAACATTTCATCCAACTGCCCCCCCCCCCAATAAATCTGCACATTCCGAAGCTCCTCAAACTTAGTTCGCCTTGGCCGATGATTTAAATTTTTAAGAACGAGCATGATATCCCCCTCCCCCTATGTGTGTCAACCAATCAGAGTTACTTTTTTAAAATTTCGAACGCATACAATGGCTTCTGCTATTTCTGTACGTTCTGCTTTACAAATTGTATGACTTCATACACTGTAACAGGTGTAACTTTCTCATTGTTTCCTAGGTTGTCCAGTACTACTTGAACCTTATACATTATCTGAAGCCTTCTTTTGTTAACGCGTTCCCACGACTGGTTTATTACCCTAACCGAAAAACACAATGGTTAAGTAAATTTGGTTGGCTTTTAGTACGCTACCCTTGTCGCTCCTTTCCTAATGTTTCTACTTATTATTATTATTTTGAATATTAACTAACTTTATACTATATGCCTCATATGTTTGTGTTATAACAAATTGATACATATTACAAACATTAATGTATATTACATACAATATAAATTATTTTGATGTCAATACAATTAATGAAACACCTAATTATTAAATATAAAATATAGTCAATAACTAAGTTAGCAATGATATATTATAAATAACCAAATAATAATAGTGTTCTAGATTTTCCATATCTGGGTGTACCCTCACGAACATTTCAGAGATGATGTTCTTAACATGGTCATAGATAGGTATGTAAGTGATTATTCTGGACACATAGTTAAATGAATATTTATAAAACTTGGTTATTGATTTTTACTAACACTGTTATATTGGGTGTTTGATCATTATGCTATATATATATATATAGACATATGTATGTGTACATATATATATACATATATTATGTCTTAGTCTTAAAAATATATCATGTGTTAATAAAGTATACCTATCTATAATATATATTATATTTATTTACTAAAGTTAAAACATTTCAATTAAATGTCCTGATAGATGAATTGAAATGTTTGTACTTTAAGAAATAAACGTTTAACAAGAAAAAAATAATCTGTAGTAATTATTAAAAAAATGTGTATATATATATATATATATATATATATATATATATATATATATGCAATAAAATTATATTTAATTATTATTATTATTACACGTTTTATTTAATAAAATAGTTAGTTGTAACATATAACTACCTTGTCATAATTTAATTATTGTATATAATAACTAATAGTTATTATATTATCAATAATATATATTAAAAAAGAATTATTTGATATGTCGTTTCTTAGTTTCTACTTTATTGACTTTTCAGTTGGACTGTATAGTAAAATAATATGAGCTACGTTGGAGTAGAGATTATAATTTTTATTATTGACATGTAAACTTTATTTTGCAACAATATTAGAAATAAGGCATCAGTAATTGTTTTTAGGTCTTAGTTGGAGTCCTTATTCGTTGTTATATATATATATATATATATATATATATATATATATATATATATATATATATATATATATATATATATTAGAAATAAAGTTATATTAGTTATATAAATTAGAAGTTGAAATATTAAATAAATTTAAACCACCTAAATAAGAACCACAAACAACAACAAAATGGGTCACATTCACTTAACAAATTATATATCGGCCAAACAAAAAAGAAATTGAAAGATAGATATAAAGAGCACCTCAATGCATACATCAAGCCTAACAGCCAAACCTAGCTATACACGCCTTCAAAAACTAACATACATCCCCCACATTATTATACATCTAATAAAAAAAATTACAAAAATACCTCAAAATGACAAACTGGCTACAGATACATATTTATAAACATAAAAATAATATCACTAACGAACAAATACAAATAAAATTAAAAAATGATTATTTATTCAACCTAATAGACAAAATTAACCCCAAAAGAAATAAAACGGTTCCTACGTTGCAGTGAATCCAAAAGTAGAACAGTACCGGTACACCACATGACAACGGAAGTACCACACCCCTAACAATCTACTACATCACCCAGTTCCAGTTGATACTCGACATGAAGATACCATTAATCTTCGAAAGTTAACTCCCATAATTACCAAGTAAGGTTCTTGTTTAAATACATATAGTGAATGTGATAAGTGAATACAAGAAGACAGTGTTGCAAAATTAAAAATATTCATTAATATATTTTTATTGATGTTTTCATTATTTGCCAATTAGTTAAAACTCTTATATCTTTAAATTTAATTTTTTAAATTTATCTACTGAGTGAAACCTTTTGTTAAATATTTATAATAATCTTAGGGTTTTATAATATTATGTAACAAATTTGCACAATATCTGTACCTGACAGACGTTTTCCTGTTCAAATGTAATTCCAAAAGTTAAATTTATTTTAAAATAAACTAAGTATAAATTGTTTGAACCGTTTTGATAAAATTTGTGTTTTTATTATTTTTAAAACACATTACACCACTACGCGTACTGTTATCACAACTTATCCTATGAATTGCGCATGAGTGTAGCTGTGTACTATATACTCCAATGTATTGAGTATATACTTAAATTTGTCTAGTAGTAGTAAAAAGAAATATATTTTCTAGTAAAGTTGGGTTTTAAATGTACAAAAAATAAATATCTTCATATAATCATTTTATCTTAATATAAAGATGAATTAAAATATTTTTTATCCTAATTCCTGTTGATCACTGAGGGGTATAATCGAATAAACTTAATGGTATGCAACCCTATAAATACGCAACATATTATGGCACGTGTGAAAAGCTCGGAATGTGTAGATTCAAACCACAAATTAACATTGTTTGGTTTTGTAAATTGTTAATAGTCATTGGGAATTGCATATTACGTTTGATTGAGGTGGGTGAATCAAAAGTAATCATTAGGATCCGTGGTGTAAGAACGACTTCACCTTGAAACTTGTTTATAACGGTAGTTTCAAGAACATTACATATGCAGAGCTTTGGTTCATTCCAAATTTCGAAGCAAAATGATTGATGAACCCATTTTCAATCGCGAGTTAGGTTGTGGCATTTCAGGTATATCTAGTAGATTCAAGAACTCAAATAGGCAAGTTGACAATATTCTCAGGATCAACATGGGTGTCGAGAGGTTTGAGTGATATTTCACTACAGGGCAATTACTTTTATTATAAAATTAATGGCGTCGACATCTATATTTTTTACCGCCAAAATACCTCACTCACTTAGCCAGGTATGTTTATTATTTTGCTGATCTCATAATTTTCTTTTTTTTGTAGCCACCATATTGTAAAATTTGTCTGTGAGTCGGTTGTATTGCTTAGTTTGATGCAATTCAATTTTTCCGTTGCCAATGTTGAGCAATTGTTGAGAGAATGCCAATGACAAATGATCATTTTGAACTTGAACAAGCATATTTATACTGTGGTATAATTTACTGACATTTTGTCGTAGCACTGACAATTTAAATTGGTAGGTTGAATGCACCTCCATCATTAAAAATCATGTAAAATATTTACTTCAATACTGCACCTTACAAATTTACAGAACGTGTGTTTTTTAAATACAATTTAAAACGTTATAATAATCTGATTAACTCAATTCAACAATAAAAGATGTTTTCAAATCAATAGAATGAAATAGAATACTTTGTATCTTAGTAATGTAAATTACACAAAGTAATATAGCTTGAAGTAACACAAACTAAACTAATCACATATATAAAAATGTTGCAGTGTTAGTTCCATCTGTATTAATACCTCTTAATTCGTTGGAAAAAAGGTTGTTTAACAAAAAGTACTTTAAAAACGTTTCTAATCAAACAAAAAACTGAAACTAATACATTATATTTATAATACCTTTTTGAATATTACAATACAAGTTTAGACAAAAACATAAAATTTAGACTTAAATGTGTTTACTATTACTGAAAGAGGGGATTTTTGGCAATTGGTAATTAATTACCTTGAATAAATACTGTTTGTTACAAATACACTAAAAAAAAATTATTAAAAACATTACAGCGACTTGAATTGTTTTAATGGACTATTTGTATCATAAGTGCAGTATGACCCTTTTAAAACTTTTAGAAATGTTATAATAGTGACACTCGTCACACAATTGTAATGATTTCATTCAGTGTCTTACATTAGTTGCATTCCATATGCTAAAGATTTGTTGATACGCCAAGAATAAACTTATTATTTTTAGTTTATCTTTATTCAGAGACCAAAAATATCTTACATTTTCGGAACAGCAGAGTGTAAATGTAAGGTTTGTTACTTATGTCTTACTAATTAATTTTTTGATATAATTGAGTTATGTTCTTATGTAAGCATACATTTAGCTACTTTTGTGCGCAGACAATAATGAAAGATGGAGACTGGAAAGGTTATGTGATCTTATGATTAGGATTGAAAACGATCAACTCTTAGAAAAATAAGAAGACAGCATATGGTGGGAAATTATCAACACAAATTACTATAATCTAAAGGACGAAAAGTAATATTACTCCTAATTGAATTTCAATACTTGAATGAGTGATTCTGATGCTAACTAGTTACCAAAAATAAAAACAAAATTTAGGAAAAAAGCACGACAATAATTCTGTATACAGCAGAATTACAAAAAATTATAAAGTGAGATGTAGTCAATTTAGTGTAGATTTCTAGGTTTGTGAATATTTGAATAATGTATGTTATATAAACGTTGGCAGGGACAAATTTGCATCTTTTTGATTTAAATATTAACGCACTATTGCTGGTCAAAAGAAGATAGGATACTGACCATGTTAAAAAACAATGAGAAATTATCATTTATTTCTGAGAAATAATGTAGTAAATACAATTTGCAGGCAAGGGGAGTTAAATCTAAACGAAAATTATCCGGCAATGGTATATCAGTATTATTCATTAATGTCTCGTTGATTAAGAATTCACTTACATATATGCAACAATAATTTGTAATATTTACATAATTCCGTTTCTGTTACCAAGAAATAGAAATGGTTAATATTTACTAGATATCGTTATTTAATATTTTGTGTCATTTGTTACAACCATGTTATTTCGGTGGTTTATACCGCTATAAATTAACCAGTAAGCATCAGTAAAAATCTGAAAGTCTTTTATATGTTTGCTATTGAGATCAAAAATTTTGTTCAACTAAATTTAGAAAATAAAATTATCATTGTTAGCATGTTCGTTACTTAGCAACGTGTGAAAAATAAAATAAATTCTTTAAATTTATTCATAGCAGAAACTTTCTGCATTTAGTCAACAGAATTTGGATAATTATTATAGAACCTCTCTGATAAAGTCACCAGTTGTTGTTTCATTGTTATTCAAACGTAAGGACGAAATATGGCGAGAGAAAGCAGGAACACAACTATTTATTCTATAGAATGTATTCCTTCAGTCTCTCTCATTTGTACATTCCATGTACTAGGACGTTTTTACATGACAAATTTTAATTTTTGGTTTTTGTTTTAATCGGGAGATACAACACAATTCTTGCAAAGATACAAATTTTTCGGAACATGTGAGTGAAAATGCAAGGTTTGTCACATATTTTTCATTAAATCTATTCTTTAATAGAGTCACGTCGTTAGGCGATTGTATCCGTAGCCTCCTAGAGCAGGCATGTAGTATGATAGATGAGGACTGGAAACTATAGATGATTTTATGATGAAGACAGAAAACGTTTCGAATTTTAGAGACATAAGTAAAACAACTCACTGTGGGGAATTATTAAAACAAATGACCATAATTGAATGAATGGACGGAGAACACTACGCAAAACTGAATTTGGTTTCTGCGAATGACTGGTTCTACTAGCTCGTCAGAAACATCAAACAAAGTTTCTGAAAAAGTGCTACAATAATTCTGCATATAAAAGTCTTACAAAAATCATAAAGTGAGATGTAGTCAACTTAGTGTAGAGCGCTAGGTTTGTGAAGCTTGTGAAAAATTCCAGATTATATATAATCGTTTATAGGCAGCAATTCAAATTAGATTTAAATATTGTTGAAGGAAACAGGGCAGGATGCTGACCAGATTAAATAACACTGGAGTAATATCCTTTATTTTAACAACAAGAGTGCGTAGTACAAGTAGAAGGTAATGAACACTAACACCAAAACAAAATTGTTTGGATATATATATTTTAAAACAACATAAGTTATTCAAATACAAGGATATATATATATATATATATATATATATATATATATATATATAAACACTAATTTATACACTAAGTTATAAAGGTAAAATAATATGACGAAATACAAAAAATATACAGAGTTTGTTAAATAAAAAGCTATAATCGTTAAACATGTTATTGCGTTTGGCTGAATGCACTGTGTGTAGGAGGATAGTGTTTATACCATCAGTTCGGCAAAGATTGCAACTACAAACGTTAGAGATACAAATTCTATTTAGAACGTATGTACTTAGTCCAAACGACATCTGAAGATTTGTAGAGATACATTTACTATGAAAAGTTTAATTATATATAAAACGTAAAATAAGAGAATGCTGAAGTACTTTTTCACTCATAACTGACGAGTCGTTTAGGAAAAGAGGTAGAATTAGTTAACATATTACTCAAATTAATTTACTTATTAAATGATTTATTAACGCTGAAACAACTCCTTCCACAGCCGTCAGTGCCTCATGAATGTGAAACAACTGCTTTCTTCATACCAACGGATAACCTGAAGTGCAAAGCACAATAACATAGAATAAAACGTTTCGATAAATTACTGCATACATTTATAAACTTTTATCTCTTTTCACTAGGATTGAAAGAAATATCTTTATTTCTAAAGGTTAGCGCAATTTAATAAAATCAAAACATTAAATATTTAAATATATATTTAATTTGGGTGAAGGTATGTTTTTATGATTGGAAACCATATTACAATAATACGTCCAGATTTCCTTTAAGTAAATTCAATTGACTTTTTTAACGTAACACACACACACTCAGGACACACACACACACAGGACACTCACACACACACACACACACACACACACACACACACACACACACACACACACACACACACACACACACACACACACACACACACACACACACACACACACACACACACACACACACACACACACACACACAACAATGGAGAAATATCATTTATTTCAAACTATTCTGATGTATAAATTAGCGCATGGCAATTATATGTAAAAAGAAATTTAAACATAACCAAGATTATTTGGTAATCTTGTAATAATGAGTCGTTCACAAAACAATCACTTGCATTTATGAATGTAACATAGATATAGAGGTAAAATAGTAATACAAAATACAAGAAAAATATATATATTTCAGTTATTTCTATGTATTTTAAAAATTCCCTTTAACTAAAACAAACAAGTTTGTATAGACAAGTTTAATTTAATTTTAAGCTCTTGATGCAGACGAAATTAAAGGTTGCATAACAAAGGCAGAACGGCAAAGCTACAGGCATATGCACGTAAATATTAAAAGCAAGCATAAGAATCAAAAGAATATATTGCAGCGTTTTAAGCGCTGGATTAACAAAACCTTCACTGTTTGTTCACAAATACGTACTACGGCTCTACACATCGGCATAAGCCGCTGTGTATGCCTCAGTTCATATCTCTATGAAACCCACACGTAACACAAGAGATGAACAAAGTTTATTGTTTTCTCAATAAAGAATCTGAACTGGGAGGAAGAAATTTGACAACCCTGTTGATTCCAGATTAAAGAGAATATTAATATTTGTGCTTATTATTTTTACAGGATTATTTGTAACCCCTTTCCTTACACAGTATTACTTAACTTTAATCGATTTTGTATTCCCACAAACACCCACAAACTCACTTTCACACACATCCTGGCAGGAACGCATACACCCACCCACACGAACACACACACACACACACACACACACACACACACACGCACACACACACACACACACACACACACACACACAAACACACGCCCGCACGCATGTTCAATATGTATTTAATAACATGAATAATATTTCCCGTAAGGTACCCAGTCGGTTTTTAGAGAAGATTGCTTTAGCACCATATTTCCAACAGCTTTTTTAACGGTCAACAATGTCAGCAACAGCGCCATCTGCCGCAAGCAAAGGGATTACTCGCAACCCTAGTCAACGACAATCACAGTCATAAGTGAAACATTACTTGTACCCAATCACATTGATTGTCAACAAATACAAAAGTATCCACTTGCATATTGTTCAGATTATTACAAAATCTGAATTTAACATTCATCTCAATCGAGGTACGTTTGTGTAACGATGTGATCGAGCTGCGTCGTTAATCAAAACGCAAATAGAGGCTACTTGGAATTGCACTCACCAGAGCTGCAACTCCATTTGATGTGGTTTTGCGTCATGAACAGAGCTACAGC
>JBAIZL010000001.1:192506840-192531840 GCA_036971475.1 Prosapia bicincta
ATGAAAACAAGAACATAAACATTGAGAATAATTGAACATATTGGACGAATTTTATATAGGAAAAGGTCTTATATCCAATATATTAAAATCACAAGGAGCAGGAATGGGGAGAACCTCAAATACAGAACGTAAAACCATCTGAATCCAATCTAAAAGTCTTTACTTTCGCAAAAGGATGATTGGTGACTGACATTATCAAATCCGGAGTGTTATTGTCACAATACTGTGGCACTAGTCTGTAAGAGTCCGAAGAGTAGAAAGTAAGGCCGAGGTTGGTCACCGGTCCGTCACTTAGACAAGTCGATTGGTCCTTCCACATCCTACTATACAAACTGTTTAACCAAAAGTACATGATACTACTTGAACCTTCCGGATGTCTTGGTTTGTACAGATAGAACCTTTCTCAGGTTAGTTAGTTCAGATACATCCAGAAAATATTTTTATCTACATTATAGTGAACCTAAATAAGGGATAAACATCCAATATAAAAATCTGAGTTTTTTATAGCGACAAGCCTTACCCCCACTGGATCACAAGCTTTTTGGGGGAAAGATCTTTTCTACCTTATAAGGTTTTATTTGTTAGTTGTTGAATAAGATACTACCAGGTATTGATCTAGTTTCACCGTTATAAAAATCTGGATTGTAACACTCCCGATCGTCAAACGTAATGAAAAAATAAAAAATTGCTATACCCATATAAAGTTATATAAAGTGAATATTGTGAATAAAATGAACTTAAAATACTCTTAAAATCATATATAAAACCCTAGGAGGGTGTTTTTGAAAAAAGTAAATTTGGAATAGTTAGAAATTATCTCTTACTACATTAGATGTAGACAGGTGTGATATCTTTTGTCAATTTTCGAAAGCAAATTAAATTTTCCTTTGTTAATATCGGGGACGTTAATTAAAAGATCCAACGCCTGGCTCTCTGACAACACAACGGGGCACAATAAGAACAATGCAGTATTGGGAATCGTACATACAACAAATCTGCTTTTATTTGTAATATACGGAATTTTAATTAAACATTTTGTTTTCGTAACTTTGATGAATAATTTAACCGAAACAAATATATGTTTATGTAGAGAAATTATTTAAATAATTAATGCTTCGGATGTATTATGAAATAGATTTGTATTTCACAATACATAATTACAGTACATAACCAAATAGTTTTAAATGCGTCAGATGATAACATTAGCATATGTTAAAAAACATAATTTTATCCTTTTATCGTAATCTAAGTACAATCGTTTTGTTGTGTTCCATTATTATAAGACAATTTAACTTGTTGTTTGGAAGTAAATTTTAATAAAATATTAAAAAAAATAATAAATAGGGAAAAATTATTTTATTAATTTATCATATGCAAAACCTTTGTTTATTAATTTATGATTTTATTAACATTTTAATTATTAAGTACAAGCTTCATTATTTAAAAAGGTTTTAAAGAGCCGATGTACAAGAAACATTTGATTTATATATTCTCTTTCAATGCATATTTTATGACAGGTAGAACATTTAAACTAGGTGGGGTATAACTTTCTAAATCCATTTTTGCTTACATAATGTCGGCAGAACTTGTATAATACTAATATCATGTTTGTTTGTATATTTGGAAAAAAATAGATGGTACTTTCATTATTACATACAAAATAAATTATAATTTATTTTGCCGTCTATTTTTCACCGCAAGATTAATTGGCCATATAATTAATGTACCTTGAACACACTAGCCTTCTCTAAATGCATTAGTATAGAATTAATACAATACTCTAAATAAAGCTATGGCAGAATAACCTGAAGTGGTCTTTTAATTGATATTTGGCCTATAGTCAATGGAAAAGGTTATCTACTGTCTGAAAAGGTGACACTTTAGAAGCTGTCTATAGAAATGCCCAAGAGCTACTTAAGCATTTCATTAGCCGCAATATGAATTTGTGTTTGACATAGAACGAATAAAAGAGATATTTTGTTGTCAAGTTGATGTCATTCAATGAGATATTCATTAAATTAAACATTATAATTTGTTTACTAAAATATTTAAATTTCATACACAAATTTAATTAGTAAAAACCTTTGAATTATCTCGAAATTGTATTTAAAAACTTTACATGCATAACTTTAGGATAAATAGAAATACAACAGTTTTATAAAATTATATATCAGGTGAAACATATTCAAACCGGTTTTTTGTGTGACATGAAGTTGAAATATTTGTTTGTGAAAATTTCATTTTGTTTTTTAGAACATCAAAGTAGAAATTACTTTTCCCAAGTTAAGTTTATGTTTGCAATAGAATACTTGAGAATTAATTAAAACTATCTATTTCAAATGGCATATCTTCCACCTATTACAAACATTGCAATGTTTAATTAAAATGATGTTATCTTACGCTGCAAAGTGTAGTGGAAACAATGTTACGTTTAGCTCCCTCTTTCTGTAATCACATGTTTCGTAACCGCACTAACATAAGCTATTTCCTCTATTCGTTGTAAAATTCTTCTTCAGCTCCGTATAATCATATAATGTATATATATTCTAGATAATTATTCAACTTTAGAAAATCAGGCGGAGCGATCCATAAACTTCTAATATAAATCATTATTTTTGTTGTGATTGGGTCGCGGTGACAGTTAAACATTTAATAAATCAAACAATGCCGAGAACGTGCGTTTCTATATTTAAGCTAAAATCAACTTCACGATTACATATTAATAGCTTTGTAATAGGTAATAGCTTTTATTATCACTTGTGTGTAATATTAATAAACCTATTTTAAATTTTTTGTTCCCTTTACATATTTATTTTATAAATCATCTAGAACTTAAAGAATAGTTAAAAAATACCTAAACTCTCAATCTATATTGAGTCGCATGAAAATAAATTTGTTTTAGAATTTACAAACAAAAAAAGGTTTATTGCAAGTAATATTATATTTAATTATTTTTCTACGTTACACATTTCTATTTTTAATCTTTTTGGTACGAGATTTGTATTGCAAGAATATTGTTTGTAATTTTAAAAACATTATCTACAACAATTAATTCATTAACTATTCGCCTAATTTACCTTCCTATTATGTAAAAAGTTTTAAATGAAATACGTATTAAAAAATATTAAATTAGATTTCAATATAACACGTTTTTAAAACTTACTGAAAAGTATAATATAATTCTATGGTCCGTCTACAATTTTGAGGGAGAATTGTTAGTGGCTATAGATAGATTTGTAATACTTGGAGAGAAATATGACAGTTAATATAGATTCAATTAATTATATAACGGTGAATTGAAAATGGGATTTACTGTAACTATATTCATTTACTCCTCCTTAACTATCATAAATTGCCTGCGACCCACGTTTTTCTCAAGTACTGCAAATGTATCCATAGCCAATTACAAAATTGTCGAAGAGTGATGATAAATATTTTATACTTTTTAATCCTTTTTAAGGGTAGTACTTTTTCCGTAGTTTAAAGAAAAAGACTTTACTTAATTTATTAGTTTCTGTTTGAATTCTTTATCTTTCGTGAACTATTGTTCAAACAAATATATAGACGAAAAACGAGTGAATATTGAATTGTCATCTAGGTCTGACCTATGTTTAAAATTTCAGGCCTGTAGTTCATCGGGAAGTTAATTTAAACTCGATTGGAAAATATGCTCGACAGACAGACAGATATGATAAAAACCGAAGTAATAAAATCGTTCCAATATCTTATTATTTTAATTTACTTTTAATTATGTAACTAAAAATGTCTGCAGTTTGTTATTTTTCAGTATATTATACTTATAAAATAGTTTGTCGTTTACAGTAAACTTTGTTTTTGACAGTTTGCGTTTTGAGTCGTTTCAATTAGAAGTTGTTCTATACGTGTATTAGTGTTACATAATAATATCGCCCTCACATTACATTTTCCAGTATTTCGTTACTACATATATTATTGAGTAAAAGAAATGTTATGATATTATATTTTGTTTACGTTCGATAGCTATTCAAGTAAATATTAAATTCTAATAACAAAATTTAATTATTCATTCTAATAAAATAATTAGCAGTGATCCACCTAATTTAAATTTTCTCGCAAAGACGACAATAAATTTATCAGATGAAATAATATTACGAACATTCTTGTTTTACACCTATTTTTATTTTAACTAAAAGGGTTCAGCCTAAAATACATAATTTGAACTAGTTCATAAGATTTTATTTTCTATAGTTTTAACGATATATATGCTATTCAACTTTATTTTTACATCCATGTTCTCTTGTAGTCATGTGGGACCTGTTTTTCTTTAGCAACTGTAGCCTGATAAATAGCTTTTACTGATATTTTAGTAAATTAAAGAGCTATTTTTTATTTTTTAAATATATTTTCTTTTTTTAAACATTACAATTTTTATTCACTGCACTCGATATTTTAACTTTTTGTTTTACATAGTTTAGGTTTTATAAGAAAACGTAGTTTAAAATTAGCAACATAGAACCGTTAAATTCCTAGAACCGAAGAAGTAAATCAGAAAATAAAGAGGTTTTCCCACTATTCTATGTGTTGTCAAAATAAGTAGAAAAAATTACATTCAGCCACTGTGTTTTGTGGAAAGAGTGAAGAAGAGAGAAGATGTCCAAACAGAAGAATGGCGACAAGAAGTACCCGTTATCCGACTTAATCCCCTTGTTAAAGGGCACGCATAATCCAACCTCTAACTTGCGACTCCCGCCCAGGAGTCTTGCGTCAGGCTCGACTAACCGTGGCACTAGTCTATACTGTAGGACTTACTCCTAGGCTGGTTTTAACACTACCCATTAGAACTTGACAGTAAAATTATGTGAATATCTTTTAAAAATAATTAATTGTAATTTGGATCGTCAACTTACATTGCCAGAAAAGATCAACAGAAATCTTTGAAATCTACATTCAAGAAGAAAGGTAGGCCACCATAAGAGGTTTAAAAATTGAAACCTTATCTTATCAAAATAATAAAAATATACTGTATAAATATAAAGTTAAATTATCTTATAATAATGTAACACGACGAAACGGTTCTACTTAGATGAAGATAAAAGGATAAAATCTTCTTTAGATATATATGTTTTTTTATATATGATGATGCTATCGTCTGACACATTTAAAACTATTTGGTTACGTACTACAACTACGTAGTATGAAATACAAATCTATTTCACAATACATCCGTAGTAATTATTACTAAACTATTTTCTCTACATAAACATTATATTTGTTTAGATTAAATTATTCATCAAAGATACGAGAGAAAATGTTTAATTAAACTTGTGTATAGTAAAATTAAAACAGATTTTTTGTATGCACGATTCCCAATACTGCATTGTTCTTATTGTGCCCCGTTGTGATGTCAGGGAGCCATCAATAGGGCGTTTGATCTTTTAATTAACTTCCCCAATATGAACAAAGGAAAATTTAATTTACTTTCGAAAATTGACAAAAGATATCACACCTGTGTTCATTTAATCTTTTTAATGGATAATTTCTAACTGCTACAAATTTACTTTTCTCAAAAACGCCCACGTAGGCGTTTATAAATGATTTTAAGATTAAAATAAGTTAAATTTATTTTTATAATTTAATTATTTTCTTTTAAAATTTGATGTTAAAGAAGATTGTTACATTTGGAAAATTAAGAAAATGTCATTATTTATTTACTTTATATAACTTTATTTGGGTATAAGAATGTTTGATTGTTTCATTAAGTTTGGCGATCTGTAGCGTTACAACTGTAGAGAAATATAACAGTGTACCTAGATAAACACCAGAACGTATCTTATTGAAGAACTAGCAATTAAAACATTATAAGGTGCAACAGATCTTTTCCTCAAAGAGTTTCTGATCCAGTTGGTAACTCCCGTCCAGGTAACTTGCGTCAGGCTCGACTACCCGTTGCACTAGTTTATACTTGGTCCTAGGCGGGCTTTAACAGTAAAATTGTGTAAATATCTTTTAAAAATAATTAATTGTAATTTGAATCGTCAACTTACATTGCCAGAAAAGATCGACAGAAATCTTTGAAATCTACCTTCAAGAAGAAAGGTAGGCCACAATAGGGGTTTGAAAATTGAAACTTTATCTTATCAAAATAATATAAATGTACTGTATTTTCTCCTGTTGTCTACGCCTACAATGTCTCTACTTCCTCATTCTTCCTTCTTCGGCGTTTCTCTTGTTGAATTTAGCAGCCATTCATCGGACACTAGCTTTACATTGTTACATAGCTTTACATAGAGTGAAGTAAGGTTTTTCTTTCTTATGCCGTTATTTGTTGGCTTTTGGCAAGAATTCTTAGAAATGGACTTTCCTGTGTTTAAACGGAGAGGAAAATAAGCACTACTTGGAAATTCTACAAAGGTATTCAAGACAAAACAAAAAAAAATTATCATGACGATATTTGTTTACGTTGAGTTAAACTTCTATTTAACCCCGCCCTGAAGCCCCAGCGTCACGTAGTCAACGTGTTTAAACAGACTACTAGGAAAAAGTGAAAACCAAAGTATTTAAATGAGTCTTGGTGTTTCCATTAATTTCATCGTCGGCTTGGAACTTCCTAGCCACGTCTTTACTTCAGATAATAGACGCAACTCAGCACTGGGTCGGAACAGTAAGTTGGATGGCCAAAAATGTCCAGTTGGCATTAGTTAAGTAGCTGTTGAGTTACAGAAAAACTCTGGGTAGATACTTTATAATGGAACGGAATGTAATTTACGGCTTTTAGTCATACATCTTAGAACACAATATCCACCTGATTCTTCTCTTTGAAACTATCAATATTAGAAATGGTATCGAACTTTATGATAACGCCCGCTTACGTCTAGATTATGCAACCCATCAGCACGCTCAGTATTTTGAATCACCGTGGCGCTGATACACTCATACAAATACGACTTGGCGAGTTGAGTGATTTCCATCCGTACAGTGCACTAATAATGTGGCTAGAACACTTCCAAACTGAAGAGGAGCTTTTACAAAAACATTATAGTCATTTAAATATATGAGAATTCAATGAGAAGGATATTAGAACAGAAGGAACGACCCATCCTTCAATCGTTAACGTGAGTTATTATGATAACTGGAGTAACCATAGGTATATTTAACTATGTTATGATATAGAATATATTATTATGTTCATTTATCTTTCATTTGTAAAATATTGGATATTGAAAGGAAACAGTTTTTTTAGTACAAAAATTGTATTTTTGTAGATTAACATTAACATTCTTTACGTCTCTTTAGTAAAAGTTACAATTTTTTATTGAGTTTTTCAGCGAAAAGAAAACCTATTCTGTGACGTAACAAAATACTTTATACATGTTTAGAACGGATTAAATTTTCAATTTTTATATTTTAAAATACGTCTACTCTGGCGGCTTCTATGGGTTGCTTTAGGGTGCTAATATAAAAGCGAATCAAATGCTTTCAAATATTCTTCCTAAGCAATAAATATTTCCGCTTTTTAATATTTTTTTTAATATATGCAATATAATATATACATTACTTAGTTTAATCATCTTTTCTGGAAGATGTTGGGATACACATAGTTTTTAACGTAAATTGGTTTACCAATGTATGTTAAAACAACTTATAAACTAAAATAAATAAATAATTAACTCAAAACAATTGCTTTTAAGAGAGTTATTTTAATAAAACTTGAAACAGGGTATTCCACTGCTCGATCGTTATATATAGCCATCAATACCATTAAATATAGCCATTAAATTCGGATCTGTAACCTGTATTATCCCCTTTTACAATTCAAAACAAAATACCATTTACATTAAGTAATGAATGCCCCGAATGTATTTGGGGGGGGGGGGGGTAGGATTTAAGACCAGCTAAAACTTTCGCTGGCCATAAAACCGAGACAAATCATTTCATCACGTTTGTTTAATTGTCCTTTCTACTTTATTTTCCAATATATGTACACATTTGCTACTTATATACTAGCTATATACATACATATATTCTAAAACATTCTAAAAGAATTCAGTTCAGAACAGCATGACGTCAACTTAGTAGGACATACCAACCAACTCCTCGATAGCTTCACCGTTTTCGTGGTAGCGCAAATATCTCAACCTTCAATTCTGTATTTTTGATCACTAATTAAATTATATCATCATCTTAATTTTATTTTTAGAGACATGTCTGATTAGGTAACAAGTTAAATCATACTATGGCTGTTTTAGTGTGAATTTGCTAATAAATGCCCCTCACTGTGAATCCATGCAGGAGATGAAACCTTCTTTAAGGCAAATTACTAATTACTAATACTTCATATTCAATGAAGTAACAGACAATGGCTGCGTTTTGATCAAAGTGCAGAACCCATCTCGAGTCTTATTAATGTCGTTATATTAATAAATTTTATGGTTCATTGAACATTAATTTGATTCACGCTAACAATATCTTTAATTTTTATATTTCTAGTATTATTTTTCCTTTTATGGGGTACAATGTAGCAGGCCTCCACGTGGTGTACCCTGGGTAACGCTAAATCTGCTACGACGATCGCCGAAATCGAACCAACCATCGCCAATCGAGCTAAATGATCGCTACAAGAACGAGAATTTTAAGAATGAATACCAACGGCCCTTTTCAGGGCTACCAAGCTAACGCCGACCTTCGTATTATATTTTGGAACGCGGGAGAATTAAATCATCCCAAATTTACTGAGTTCAAAACTTTAATTTCAAAAACGGACGCTGACATTTGTATTATTGTCGAAGCTGGTGCCTCTTCGACAAACAGCCTGTCTTTTTATAAAATGACAAACTTTTCTAATTGTATTTTAAAACGATCGAGACAAATTGCCTCTGGAATTATTTGTGGTGTTAACGACAGACTACCTAGCAAGTTTACCGTATTGCGTGAAATGACTAATAACAATAAACTTGAAGCTGCATCTATCGATGTTTGGTCTAAAGGAACCCACTACAAAATGATAGGATTGTACAACCCACCTAACAATACTCCAAATGTTGACTTCATCTCAGATCTGGTTCGACACCCAAACAGTCTGGTGATTGGCGATTTCAACGCCCGCTCCAGCCGGTGGGTATATACTACTGCAAATGTGGCTGGGAGAAGTATAGAAAACCTGATCGACTCTACAAACCTGACCCATCTCCCAACCGAGTCAACATTTCTTTCCTTTGCCGGGCACTCAAGCACTCCCGATCTCGTCCTAGTCCACACAAACTTAATGACAAGAGCGTTCTTATCTCTTGACGACGCCATGGATGGGTGCGGGCACCGCACGTTGTGCTTAAAAATTAAAAGCAAAAAGCGACAACCACAAAGCAGACCTAAGCTTACTCGTTGAAATTTTAAAGAAGGGAACTGGGATATGTTCAAGGAGCTAACTGACGCACTTCTGAAGGACAGCATAGTTGACACCAATCCCGACAAATCCACTCAACGTTTTGTAGAAGGGATTCTGACTGCCGCCAAGGCGAGTATTCCGAGAGGGAAAGCCAAAAAGTACAAACCCTTCTGGACCGGGTCCCTCACCGATTTAAAAGCAAATAGAAACATTGCTAGGCGAAAAGCGGAAACCACCAATAGTATGATTGACTGCGTTGACTTGAGAAAACGTCAAGCCACTCTCAAACAAGGCATAGTACAAGCCAAAAGAACAGCTTACAGAACCTTCATACTAAGCTAGATTTCCGTAAAGAAGGTAGCAAGGCACACAGATTCATCTCGAGCCTCAATAACGAGAAATCAAGCCATCAATGGGAACCGATTAATGACAACTCCACAGGTGGTAGAAAGCTCACAGAACCAGACCAAATAGCCAACGTTCTATGCAAACACTATGCTGCTGTCAGCAGGCTGCATGTTACATCAGAAGAGAGGAAGAGTATCATGGTAGAAACAGCTGCAGAAAACGACCACCCTCCATTTGACAACCCCTTTACACTTCAGGACCTTGAGCTAGCTTTAGCTTGCTTGAAGAATGGCAAATCTGCGGGACCTGACGGTATATTCCCCGATTTTGTTCGCCACCTAGGAGAAACCGCAAAACAAACCTTACTCAAACTCATTAATCTCACATTGAAGACCAGAGTCCCCCATCAATGGAGGAAAGCCGAGATAATATCACTGTTAAAAAAGGGGAAAGCTGCGAACCTGCTGTCTAGTTATCGGCCCATCTCTCTCACCAGTGTATGTTGCAAGGTGGCAGAAAAAATGATCGAACGCAGACTGCGCGAGTTTCTGGAAACCATCGGAGCAATAAGCGACAACCAAGCTGGCTTCCGCAAATACAGATCCACTACAGACCAAATCGTCAAGTTTACACAAGCGGTCAAGGATGGGTTTAACCATAAACAATCAACCCACGCTGTTTTCGTTGATTTCAAAGCAGCATATGACAAAATCTGGCGGCATTTGCTCCTACATAAGCTGAAACGCAGGGGAGTGACCGGTAACATGCTCAGGTGGATCAAAAGCTTCTTATCTCACCGCTTTATCAGGTGCAAGTTTCAAAACAGTACATCTTCTTACCGCCAACTACGACAGGGTCTTCCCCAGGGAACGGTGCTTAGCTGTTTATTATACAATGTCATGATAGACGACCTTCAGCAGGCTATTGAATCAATTTTGGGAATGCAGTGTCTCTTTTTTGCTGACGATGTGGTTTTATGGGCAACAGGCAGTGGCATACAACGCCTCCAAGATGCAACTAACTCCGCACTTATCAGCCTAGAAAAATGGTCAAATCAAAACAAAATGGAGGTTAGTGTGGAGAAAACCACTGCCCAACTATTTACACTCTCAACTAAACCAGGCACATTTCAGGTCCAATACAGGGGCACAAACCTCCAGCAAACAACTCAATCGAGGTATCTCGGCATTATACTAGATACCAGGCTTTCCTTCAACAGCCATGTAAGGTCTACGGCTGAAAAAGCACAAAAGCGCAACAATCTACTGAAGCGATTGACGTCAACCAAGTGGGGGGCAACACAGGATGTCCTAAGCACGGCCTACAAAACATATGTCCGTCCAGTGATGGAGTATGGGAGCGAAGTTGTGTCTCTCTCCTCTAACAGTACTCTATCTAAATATGACGTGGTCCAAAACAATGCCCTAAGGACGATCACTGGAGGTGCCAAATCCACCCCCATAGTGGCGATGCAGTTACAAGCAGATATAGAACCCCTGGAATCCAGAAGGGAGAAAAGCACTTTAAAATTTTGGGAAAGAGCTAGGCGAATAGACTCTAGTCACTAGAGTAGGTACAGACCAGCAACTCAGAGGTTGAAAACACAAATCACCTCCCTAGTGCACGCCGAAGCACTAAGAGAGAAGTATAACATCTCCACCCCGAACCCAGCACCACTGCAAAGTTTCACTGAGGTAGTAAACCTCTGAGCAAAAGTAAACCTTCAGCTGCTGAACCCTTTAAGCAGTAAAAAGGAGACCAACCCAACAGAACTAAGGAAAAACGCTCTCGAAACCATTCATAATCTTTACCCGAGTAACGAGTGGCTTCATGTCTATACAGACGGTTCTTACATACCTGAAACTAATTCTGCTGGGGCAGGATCCTACTGCGGGTTTTTCCAGCAATCTTCAGCTGTTGGCAGGAACTCTAGTAACTTCGAGGGAGAAATATGTGCTGTCACTGAGGTGGCCAATAATATTGAGGCGCTAAACTTACAACCAAGCAGTGTTGTGTTTCTTATAGACTCACAGGCTGCAATCTTTGCCCTCAGCAACAACAAACCCACTGAAAGCCTGAATGCCTCGAACTGCCGCAAGAAATTAGCCAACCTTATTAGCAGGGGCTGGGATGTCAGCCTACAGTGGGTCCCCAGCCACGTGGGCCTTCCAGGAAACGAGAAGGCGGACGAAATGGCCAAAAAAGGAGCAGAGAAGGAGCAACCTGAAACTCTCCAAACCCTTGAAGCAGCAAAATCCCAAATTGACTCTACCATATCCAGGCTCACTAAGAACCTACTAAGAAACGCATCCACGGGCAAAATATGGGCAAACTTAGCGATCCCAGGCCACATACCTGTCATCTGGAGAGAAGTGAAGCTGTTGCAAGGTTCCGCCTGGAAACCGGTCACGACTATCTGCAGGCTCACCTACACCGGCTTGGCATAGCCGAATCTTACGTGTGTCCACTCTATTCCACAGAAATTATGGTGGCAAGTCACCTGCTCACCTGCCCAAAACTCAACCATGCTCTTTACGACATCACTGCTCGGTACTGGGAGGCTCGGCGTCAAATGGCCCAACTGCCACAGACGGGCGTTGGATAATAAATAAATAAATTTTTCCTTTTATATTTCATGAATTTTGCCTTACCCGATGTATTTCTTTTTATTTTCTTAAAATGTTTAAAGTCTGTATATTGCAATTTAATTGAAATTTTAAAGTACTCCATTTTCATCCACATTCTTTTGTTATACATTGAGGTAAGTACTTTGTGTGAAGATTAATAATATAAATAATTTGTGTAAAGCGTTGAATAACATTTAATATAAAATAGCTTTGCTGCATCTAGTGTCTCGAGATTGCTCTGTTCCCCCATCGCGGATGACGTAAGAGATGAAACATTTTAATTAACTTCCAGAAGATACACAAAGAGATTTTAATTTGTTTCGAAAATTTGCAAGAGATAAGCGCTTGTTTCATTTAAAGTTGTTTAAAATGTAACTTGTAACTGATGCAAAGTGTTCATCTCTAAAATGTTACTTTATTTAGTCTAAAAGCAAGCGTAAGTGAGGTTAACCATATTTGTGTCTTATTTTTTAATTTTTCATTTAGAGACAAAGCTAAGAAAATTATTGTTGTTACAATAAATAATATTTAACTAAATAATATAATGGACGATTTAAAAAAAAATATAATTAGAATATAATACCAGATTTGTTAATAAATCCAGTTTTCTACGAATGATTTTATTCCTAGTTATCTAAATAAACTTTTGAACCCACCAAGCACTTTCCTAATAGACTGCCTGTACAACGGTATAGTGGCATACATTTGTAGCACCATTTGTTCGGAACAAGGATAAGAGGGGCAGTGAATGCTGAGGTTTCACGTGCCGACGTTTAGATCATCCTTGTTTACGGCCCATCATAATACCCACCATTACCCTGCAATGGAATATAAGGGTTTGAAGCTAAGGTCCTTATTCTTTTGCACTGTATTTTTTCCATAACACGATAAATGTTTTTCCCCGGGGCCACTACTTAATTAAAGACAGCAAGAAAGATTGAAGGTAATTATATCTTGTAGTAGAAGAATGCAAGATGGAAAACGCCCACATAAATGAAAATTAACTTAATAATAACGCTATTTTACAAACCATCAACTGTCCTACAACGACTGGATAATGCAAAACTTATATTTATGCAAATGCAATTAACCGCCTTTACGCCTGACCTGCACAAGAGGACTTTAACATAATTTTTTTAAAATTAACTAAATATTAAAAAGAAGAATTACTTCTTTTGTGTTGTTTTGTAAATGAAATGAACAAATAAATATTTTCGTGATGTCTTTAGGTTTAAGGAATACTGAAATTGTTGAACTGTGCCATTGTCTTGAAAAAGGTATTGGTTTTTGAATAGGAATTAATTTTACTAACATTAGATTTTATTTATTTAAATTAGGAGCCGTAGAATTTGTATTATCTTTTGTAGCCCTAATCCTTGTCATTAAAGGTGGTGGTAAAGTGTTATAAAAGCAGATATGTATTTGATAAAAATGTATTTATATTTTCAGAAACACCTATATATTATATTTATATTATTATAAAATTTCTTTTAATAACTCTAAAGGTTTTACTGACCATAGAACCCACACTTATAGAAAGAGTTGACGTGTCGGAAACATAGTATCTTATGCAATATTATTATTTTGCCTTTAGTTATTGGTTACTCACAATTTCTAGTGCATAGACGGTGTCAAATGTTATTGTAGCACTATTGAATTGGATTTACCGAAAGAAAGATACACTTTTAAACAATTATTTCTTGAGAGGGCGTACCGTTCCTCTTCCGTCAATTAAATTTAGATTTCTTCCCACACGAAACCCACGTTAAGGTAACCACATTAAATCGACAGACACCTACACATACAATCGTCCACATAGACTCCCACACAATCATGTACGAAGACGCACACACACACACACACCCATACACACACACACACACACACACACACACACACACACACACACACACACACACACACACACACACACACACACACACACACATACACACACACACACACACACACACACACACAGACACACACAGACACACACACACACACACACACAAACACACACACACACACACACACACACACACACACACACACACACACACACACACTTTAAAGAGTCAATTAACTGCTAAAGTGTATATTGCATTTTGTTAAATTAAAATTTGTTTCACAGTTGGTGCCATAAATGTAACGTTCCTTCATATTAGGATAGTACATTGGGGTCCAATGTACCAATACATCCTTATTTTTGCCAGCGCATTAAACGGCAGAATATTACAACTATTTTTCTGATAGTTATTAGAGTGAGATATTTTAAATATGACCTGTTTACTTGACTACATGCAAAAAATAACAAAAAATAAATTATAACAAAATAAATCTTCGTTTTACGTAATTATTATATTACATTGAATCATGTGTTATTAAATATATCTTTACTTGGACTTGAACAATATTATTTAATGCTTCTAACACAAATTTATAAATTTTTTAAAATTTTTTTATTCTATTAACTTTTTTAGGTTGCTAAGGAACATTTATATAACTAAACGTGAACGTAAATGTTACACCTCAGGGCGAATTGAAACGGTTTTGACAGCAATAGGATCTGAGATTTAAAAAAACTTAATTATATTATCATAATAATTTATTACATCAGTACTGTTTATTAAACAATATTTAAAACTATTTTGGTAAAATTACTCCATGGCTTTGTAAAACTGAAGTAAATGACCGATCTTTTCAGTACCCTGATTGGTTTCTACGTACATTATTAAATAGAAGACTAGTAGAAAGGCTCTGTAAATGTCATTGATTCCTGTAATCGCATTTATGCCTGTGACCTTGTATAGTTGTTTTTTTAAGTGATAGAATAAACAACGTTTGTTTTACTGTGATTTTTTTGTAATTACTTTTTATTTTTTATTCAAACATTGAGTATTTTTACGAAATACATATTGTATTTCGTAATATAGTTGGGTATTTTACCTTCTTTACGTCCTTATTTGAAATGGATGTATTGTACAGTGTGGATGTCGATGTGCGAGATCAATGAAAAACTCGAGTGTATGTAACGTTGTGGAACGTATTAGCACTGTAGATAAAGTTCTTTTCCGGGAAAATCAGACAATTACCGTCCATATTATTTAAAACCTGGATCCTCCGTTTTACATAAGGTGACGAAAACAGGCCAGAAGTTGCCAAATGAATCTCTTAACTGAAATTAAGTTCTCATATTGAAAGAAAACATAAGAAGCTTAGTAAGGCAGTAGAATATTTTCTTAGTAAGACTGTTTATTTTTCTCAAATGTCTCTAATGAAATGATACACAATATTATGAAACGGGTTTTTCTGAATTTCCATCGTTGTTTCGACCACATCAATTATTTTTGTTATTTTCTCATGGTTAAATACTAATAATATCCACAAATACACTTTTGTTAAAACGATTAAAAACAAACTAAAACAAGTACAGTCGATTCAATGAGATAAATTCAGTTTGTTTCGTCTTTGAAATGTAATTTTATTTTTTGGTGTTGTCATAACGTTGACAGGAATGTATTAAAACCATTTCTCTGGTTGGATCAAAGCCGTTTATGAATGTGTAATATATTTCTAAATATTTTTAATAAAACAATTCAACTATCTATTTCAAATTTGAGTTAACATTATAGTTTAAATTCTTTCAAACGGCCCTCTTGTTTAATTTGCAGGTTTTTCAAAAGTTTCCAATAATCTTTGATTGAGTTTTCAAGGTACCCGTTACTGTGCTAGTGAGGTGACAAGATAGAGGCAAATGTAGGAAGTTAAATCCGTGATGCTACGGTTTTGAAAAGGTAAAATACAACCCATTTTAAACACGTACGATTAAATTGTTGGGTGATTTAATTGGATTCGGTGAACAACCCTTTCTAGTGATCCTGCTGAAAGTAGCCTTTAATTAATGTTTTAAAATCATTGGCCTCTAAACTACGTTTTTATTTTCCGCTTTGTCCTGAAAAAGGTGTTTGAGTGAAAACTCACTATTTAAAATGAATAAGAACTTCCATCAGCCAAATGAGAAAAAGAACAATACACATTTTGTTGTTGTGTTGCTGTGAATTTAAAGTAGTTTATCGTGATAAAACAGCTATTGGACATCAGTATATATTTGCCGTTACGTATCCTATGTAAGATAATATATTTTACCACCAAATAAACGTCTTAAATTACCTATTTTTGATCCAGAAGTACGGAAGTTTGTATCTGAAATAGAGAACCAGACATCATATTAAGTGTTGAATTCATATTATTAGATCAAACTACTTTCAAAATTTAACTCGGGACGGCAAAATAGTGCGAGGTTTCATATTTTAATAATGCAGGAAGTTGTGATTAATCGATGGGATACAATAACATATTTTCATCAGTTAGATAAACTAATTTGCAATGTATTTTATTTTATATAGAAGCAATCTCTTTGTGGATATCACATGGCAATGCCATAAATACTAAAATAGAGAAAATATTTGTGTAAAATCTTAACACGTTAAACAAAGGTAAAAACCAGATCTAAAACTGTGTAAACGTTTCTATTTGTCTTTTCTCTCTTATCTTTTATGTAAATGTTTTACATTAAAATTTGATTTGAATTATTTTGAAATAATTGGTAAATGTATTGAATGCACCATTCTCAAGTTCAATTTAGGAATGACTTGCAGGTCACTTTATTAACTATGTAAGAGATAACTTCAATATTCAACACCTAAATTCCTTAAGAATTTATTTAAAATAAATCGTTAAAACTATTTTTGTATTACAGTGTGTGTGTGTGAAAAGTGAAACGTTTTCCTGCTAAAACTTTATATACAAGTTTAAAATACATGAATAATACTTTGAACAAACAAATATATTAGTTCAAAGTTTTCGCTATATGCATTGTTATTATACTATACTCAAGAAAAAACCTTACTTTATCACAAACCGACTATAACAGTTTTTCCAACCTTTTTGATGTCGCTGGCTCCCTGCAGTGACGGTTAATTCACCAGTACCCCCTACGAGCTAAAAACATTTCGCAATATGTTTTTATATTTATTTTACATATAACAAAGGACATATAAAATTTTGCAACACAAAGAGTGTCTTTTGAGGCAATTAAAAACTATCGTAAATTATGAAATCCTAAAACACTATTATAATAGCAGTTTGATCTAATGATATGAATTCAACACTTACTAATATGATGGCTGGTTCTCTATTTCAGATACAAACTTCCGTAAGTATGGATCAAAAATGGGTAATTTAAGACGTATATTTGGTGGGAAAATAAATTATCTTACATAGGATACGTAATGGCAAATATAAATTGATGTCCAATAGCGGTTTTATCACGATAAACTACTTTAAATTCACAGCAACACATCAACAAAATATGTGTTTATTTTTAAATAAATGAAACCTCTAAACCACAAATAACATTTATTTAAACCTTATGTACATTTCGATTGCCCAGCAATCATCTTCAGAGGTATTAAAAAATACAACTAACTTTAAACAACATAATACAACAAATATATAGGCATAAACCGGTAACTACTTCGCCACGCCCCTTATTTTAAAAAACTAGTACGACCAATCACGTTGCAGTAAATTCCCCCTCTACAACTTGGTCAGGTCTTCCAACTCTCGTGGTGAAGAGTTACCGTTACAACTATTTCAATTTTACTAAAAAACAATAATATTATTTATTAACAAGGTTATAACTATCTCCTAATTAATGAATATAACTGAGATTTAGGGATAGGCCCTTTATCACAATTTAATAAATTATTTTCGTCATATTTGTGAATGTACAAACTTTCAAAACTATTCAAAAGACCTTTTGAATTAACAGTTTTTAATAATTTTAGATCATTTAATTCTAAAGTGTGTTTAGTGTTTAGAATATGTTCTGCAACACTAGATTTTTCAGGTCTTTGAAATTTTATGAACGTTACATTTATGGCACCAACTGTGCCGCAAATTTTAATTCAACAAAATTCTATAGACACTTTAACAGTTAATTGACACTTTAAAGTGTGTGAGTGTGTATGTGTGTGTATGTTACTTTGTACGTCTTCGTACATGATTGTTTGTGTGGGTTTCTATGTGCATGATTGTATGTGTAGGTGTCTGTCAGTTTAAAGGGGTTACTTTAACGGAGGTTTCGTGTGAGAAGAAATCTAAATTTAATTGACGTGAGGACGAACAGTACGCCCTCTCAAGAAATAATTGTTTAGAAGTGTATCTGACTTACGGTAAGGCCAATTCAATAGTGTTATAATATCACTTGACAGCGACTAAGCACTAGCAATTGTGAGTAGACAATAATTAAAGGCAAACTAAAAATATTGTGAAAAGCAAACACTGCATAAGTTACAATGTTTTCGACAACGTCGATTCATTCTGTAAGTATGGGTACTATGGTCAGTCAAACCTTTAAAGTTATTATAAGAATTTTATAATAATATAAATATAATATATAGGTTTTTCTGAAAATATAAATACATTCTTATCAAATACATATCTACTTTTATAACACACTACCACCACCTTTAATGACAAGGATTAGGGCTACAAACGGTAATACAAATTCCACGGCTCCTAATTTAAATAAATAAAATCTAATGTTAGTAAAAATAATTCCTATTCAAAAAACGATACCTATTCCAACACAAAGGCACAGTTCAACAATTGCAGTATATCTTTAACCTAAAAATATAGTAAAAATATTTATTTGTTCATTTCATTTAAAAACGACACAAAAGAAGTAATTATTCCTTTTAATCTATCGTTAACTTTAAAAAAATAATGTTTAAGTCTTTTTGTGGGGGTCAGGCGTAAAGGCGGTTAATTGCATTGGCATAAATATAAGTTTTGCATTATCCAGTCTTTGTAGGACAGTTAATGGTTTATAAAATAGCGTTATTATTAAGTTAATTTTCATTTATGTGGGCGTTTCCCATCTTGCATTCTTGTACTATAAGATATAATTACCCTCAATATTTCTTGCTGTCTTTACGTAGTGGTCCCGGGGAAAAACATTTATCGTGTTATGGAAAAATAGAGTGCAGAAGAATAAGAACCTTAGCATCAAACCCTTATATTCCATTGCAGGGTAATGGTGGGTATTATGATGGACCCTAAACAAGGAACGAAATAAACTTCGGCACGTGAAACCTCAGCATTCACCGGTTCTAGTCGCTGCCCCACACGTCCTTGTTCGGGTCAAATGGTGCCACAAATGTATGTCCTATACCTACATTTCCTATAACTATGTATGTACATGCAAAATATTAAGAAGGTGAATGGTGGCTTCAGAAATTCATTTCGATAACTAGGAATAAAATCATTCGTAGAAAACTGGATTTATTAACAAATCTGGTATTATATTCTAATTAAATTTAAAAAAAACCATCCATTATATTATTGAGTTGAATATTATTTATTGTAACTACAATAATTTTGTTAGATTTGTCTCTAAATGAAAAATTAAACAATAATACACAAATATGGTTAACCTCACTTACGCTTGCTTATAGACTAAATAAAGTAACATTTTAGAGATGAACACTTTGGATCAATTACAAGTTATATTTTAAACAACTTTAAGTGAAACAAGCGCTTATCTCTTGCTAAATTTCGAAAACAAATTAAATTTCTCTTTGTGTATCTTCTGGAAGTTAATAAAATGTTTCATCTCTCCTACTCTTACGTCATAGCGCGATGGGGGAACAAAGCAATCTAGATTGCAGCAAAGCTATTTTAAATTATATTTTATTCAACGCTTTACACAAATTATTTATATTATTAATCATCACACAAAGTACTTACCTCAAAGTAAAACCATAGAATTTGTATGAAAAGTGGAGTACTTTAAAATATAAATTAAATTGAAATTAACGGACTTTAAACATTTAAAGAAAATAAAAAGAAATACATCGGGTAAGGCAAAAATCATGTAATATAAAAGGAAAAATAATACTAGTAATATAAAAATTAAAGATATTGTTAGCGTGAATCAAATTAATGTTCAACGAATCATAAAAGTTATTATATAACGACATTAATAAGACTCGAGATGGGTTCTGCACTTTGTTCAAAACACAGCCATTGTCTGTTACTACATTGCATATGAAGTATTATTAATTAGTAATTTGCCTTAAAGAAATTTTTAATTATTTAAAACTAATTAGTTATATTATTAATCTTCACACAAAGTATAACTTTGTTAAAGACTTCACACCTCAATGTATAACAATAGAATGTGGATGAAAAATGGAGAACATTAAAATTTCAATTAAATTGGAATAAACAGTCTTTAAACATGTAACGCAATTCAAAAAAAGACATTAAGTAAGGCGAAAAATCATGTAATAAAAAAATAATAATATTAGCAATATATTAATTAAAATTATTGGAAGCACAAAATCAAATAAACGCTCAACAAACAATAAAGGTTATTATTATAACATATTACTTCGACTCGAGATGGGCTCTGACACTTTGTAAGCAACTCAGCCATTGTCTTTTACTTCATTGAATATGTCTCCTTATTAGTGATTTGCCTTAAAGAAGGTTTCACTTAAGTTTCGACTCGAGATGGGTTCTGACACTTTGTACGCAACTGAGCCATTGTCTTTTACTTCATTGAATATGTCTCCTTATTAGTGATTTGCCTTAAAGAAGGTTTCATTTAAATTTCGACTCGAGATGGGTTCTGACACTTTGTACGCAACTCAGCCATTGTCTTTTACTTCATTGAATATGTCTCCTTATTAGTGATTTGCTTTAAAGAAAGTTTCACTTACGTTTCAACTCGAGATAGGTTCTGACACTTTGTACGCAACTCAGCCATTGTCTTTTACTTCATTGAATATGTCTCCTTATTAGTGATTTGCCTTAAAGAAGGTTTCACTTAAGTTTCGACTCGAGATGGGTTCTGACACTTTGTACGCAACTCAGCCATTGTCTTTTACTTCATTGAATATGTCTCCTTATTAGTGATTTGCCTTAAAGAAAGTTTCACTTACCTTTTGACTCGAGATCGGTTCTGACACTTTGTAAGCAACTCAGCCATTGTCTTTTACTTCATTGAATATGTCTCCTTATTAGTGATTTGCCTTAAAGAAGGTTTCACTTAAGTTTCGACTCGAGATGGTTCTGACACTTTGTACGCAACTCAGCCATTTTCATTTACTTCATTGAATATGTCTCCTTATTAGTGATTTGCCTTAAAGAAGGTTTCACTTAAGTTTTGACTCGAGATGGGTTCTGACACTTTGTACGCAACTCAGCCATTTTCTTTTACTTCATTGAATATGTCTCCTTATTAGTGATTTGCCTTAAAGAAGGTTTCATTTAAGTTTCGTCTCGAGATGGGTTCTGACACTTTGTACGCAACTCAGCCATTGTCTTTTACTTCATTGAATATGTCTCATTATTAGTGATTTGCCTTAAAGAAGGTTTCACTTAAGTTTCGACTCGAGATGGGTTCTGACACTTTGTACGCAACTCAGCCATTGTCTTTTACTTCATTGAATATGTCTCATTATTAGTGATTTGCCTTAAAGAAGGTTTCACTTAAGTTTCGACTCGAGATGGGTTCTGACACTTTGTACGCAACTCAGCCATTGTCTTTTACTTCATTGAATATGTCTCCTTATTAGTGATTTGCCTTAAAGAAGGTTTCATTTAAATTTCGACTCGAGATGGGTTCTGACACTTTGTACGCAACTCAGCCATTGTCTTTTACTTCATTAAATATGTCTCCTTATTAGTGATTTGCTTTAAAGAAAGTTTCACTTACGTTTCAACTCGAGATAGGTTCTGACACTTTGTACGCAACTCAGCCATTGTCTTTTACTTCATTGAATATGTCTCCTTATTAGTGATTTGCCTTAAAGAAGGTTTCACTTAAGTTTCGACTCGAGATGGGTTCTGACACTTTGTACGCAACTCAGCCATTGTCTTTTACTTCATTGAATATGTCTCCTTATTAGTGATTTGCCTTAAAGAAAGTTTCACTTACGTTTCGACTCGAGATCGGTTCTGACACTTTGTAAGCAACTCAGCCATTGTCTTTTACTTCATTGAATATGTCTCCTTATTAGTGATTTGCCTTAAAGAAGGTTTCACTTAAGTTTCGACTCGAGATGGGTTCTGACACTTTGTACGCAACTCAGCCATTTTCATTTACTTCATTGAATATGTCTCCTTATTAGTGATTTGCCTTAAAGAAGGTTTCACTTAAGTTTTAACTCGAGATGGGTTCTGACACTTTGTACGCAACTCAGCCATTTTCTTTTACTTCATTGAATATGTCTCCTTATTAGTGATTTGCCTTAAAGAAGGTTTCATTTAAGTTTCGACTCGAGATGGGTTCTGACACTTTGTACGCAACTCAGCCATTGTCTTTTACTTCATTGAATATGTCTCATTATTAGTGATTTGCCTTAAAGAAGGTTTCACTTAAGTTTCGACTCGAGATGGGTTCTGACACTTTGTACGCAACTCAGCCATTGTCTTTTACTTCATTGAATATGTCTCATTATTAGTGATTTGCCTTAAAGAAAGTTTCACTTAAGTTTCGACTCGAGATGGGTTCTGACTCCTTGTACGCAACTCAGCCATTTTCTTTTACTTCATTGAATATGTCTCCTTATTAGTGATTTGCCTCAAAGAAGGTTTCACTTAAGTTTCGACTCGAGATGGGTTCTGACACTTTGTACGCAACTCAGCCATTGTCTTTTACTTCATTGAATATGTCTCATTATTAGTGATTTGCCTCAAAGAAGGTTTCACTTAAGTTTCGACTCGAGATGGGTTCTGACACTTTGTACGCAACTCAGCCATTGTCTTTTACTTCATTGAATATGTCTCATTATTAGTGATTTGCCTCAAAGAAGGTTTCACTTAAGTTTCGACTCGAGATGGGTTCTGACACTTTGTACGCAACTCAGCCATTGTCTTTTACTTCATTGAATATGTCTCATTATTAGTGATTTGCCTTAAAGAAGGTTTCACTTAAGTTTCGACTCGAGATGGGTTCTGACACTTTGTACGCAACTCAGCCATTGTCTTTTACTTCATTGAATATGTCTCCTTATTAGTGATTTGCCTTAAAGAAAGTTTCACTTAAGTTTCGACTCGACATGGGTTCTGACTCCTTGTACGCAACTCAGCCATTTTCTTTTACTTCATTGAATATGTCTCCTTATTAGTGATTTGCCTTAAAGAAAGTTTCATTTAAATTTCGACTCGAGATGGGTTCTGACACTTTGTACGCAACTCAGTCATTGTCTTTTACTTCATTGAATATGTCTCTTTATTAGTGATTTGCCTTAAAGAAAGTTTCACTTACGTTTCGACTCGAGATGGGTTCTGACACTTTGTACGCAACTCAGCCATTGTCTTTTACTTCATTGAATATGTCTCCTTATTAGTGATTTGCCTTAAAGAAAGTTTCACTTACCTTTTGACTCGAGATCGGTTCTGACACTTTGTAAGCAACTCAGCCATTGTCTTTTACTTCATTGAATATGTCTCCTTATTAGTGATTTGCCTTAAAGAAGGTTTCACTTAAGTTTCGACTCGAGATGGTTCTGACACTTTGTACGCAACTCAGCCATTTTCATTTACTTCATTGAATATGTCTCCTTATTAGTGATTTGCCTTAAAGAAGGTTTCACTTAAGTTTTGACTCGAGATGGGTTCTGACACTTTGTACGCAACTCAGCCATTTTCTTTTACTTCATTGAATATGTCTCCTTATTAGTGATTTGCCTTAAAGAAGGTTTCATTTAAGTTTCGTCTCGAGATGGGTTCTGACACTTTGTACGCAACTCAGCCATTGTCTTTTACTTCATTGAATATGTCTCATTATTAGTGATTTGCCTTAAAGAAGGTTTCACTTAAGTTTCGACTCGAGATGGGTTCTGACACTTTGTACGCAACTCAGCCATTGTCTTTTACTTCATTGAATATGTCTCATTATTAGTGATTTGCCTTAAAGAAGGTTTCACTTAAGTTTCGACTCGAGATGGGTTCTGACACTTTGTACGCAACTCAGCCATTGTCTTTTACTTCATTGAATATGTCTCCTTATTAGTGATTTGCCTTAAAGAAGGTTTCACTTAAGTTTCGACTCGAGATGGGTTCTGACACTTTGTACGCAACTCAGCCATTGTCTTTTACTTCATTGAATATGTCTCCTTATTAGTGATTTGCCTTAAAGAAAGTTTCACTTAAGTTTCGACTCGACATGGGTTCTGACTCCTTGTACGCAACTCAGCCATTTTCTTTTACTTCATTGAATATGTCTCCTTATTAGTGATTTGCCTTAAAGAAAGTTTCATTTAAATTTCGACTCGAGATGGGTTCTGACACTTTGTACGCAACTCAGTCATTGTCTTTTACTTCATTGAATATGTCTCTTTATTAGTGATTTGCCTTAAAGAAAGTTTCACTTACGTTTCGACTCGAGATGGGTTCTGACACTTTGTACGCAACTCAGCCATTGTCTTTTACTTCATTGAATATGTCTCCTTATTAGTGATTTGCCTTAAAGAAAGTTTCACTTACCTTTTGACTCGAGATCGGTTCTGACACTTTGTAAGCAACTCAGCCATTGTCTTTTACTTCATTGAATATGTCTCCTTATTAGTGATTTGCCTTAAAGAAG
>JBAIZL010000001.1:192536840-192574340 GCA_036971475.1 Prosapia bicincta
AACTGCAACTAAGACAAATCCTATCTAGCAGCTAGCTTTCTGATGGAGATTACAATGTTCGTCTTGTTCCAGTGAACGAGACTAACATATTAAAATTAAAAACAATCTTAATTACATTTAGTTTAAAAATCAGTACTTAATTTTACTGACAAAAATTTTCCATTTTTTCTAATAATCCATCGCGTATTCAAATTACTGTACTATCAACACGTATGTTGCTTGTTGTATGGTTACGTGGCATTAACAGCTGAAGACGTTTGTGTTTTTTCTGGTCCTCTATGTTTTATAGAATAAATAGTTTTATAATTTGAGGGAAATTTTATTAAAAATTAAAACACTAGGATATACGTAGTTGTTTCTCTAATGGATATTGAGTTGTTACTTAAACTCATTGATAATAGAACTTTGTCATTAAAACACGTATGAAAAATTAAATTACTCGTGAGCTGCCGCCATTTTAATATGTTAGTACCTTTATTCACAACCTACTTTGGTATAATATTGTAGTAATAAAATAGTAACATTTCTATTACTACCACTGGAGGTTGAAACCTACTTCCGGAAGTTTTGCTTTTATTTACATTTTGTATGCGCTCAATTCAACACAGGCGGAAATGGTATGAATACCTAATGCATTTTCAATATTTTGAAAGGTTTTGTTAACAAAGTGAATATTTAATACTCTAAAATTGTATATTCTTTAAATAACATTATATAAATTATTTCTAAAATGTGTTCAATTTGTTTTGTACGAAGTTATTAAATTTGAACTTCTTTTCACTTCTCATTTATAAAAAAAATTAGCCAAAATAGTTACATCAAGAATTGTAATAATTTAATTTGTATGTTCCATAGTTTCGTTTTATATTCTTAAATATTATACAAAGAAAATTAAAACTTTCACTTACTGAAAGTACAAGTTAGTATACAAGGAGAACAACAATGTAAAGCAGGAAATAAATTTTGTAATCCGATGAATGTCGGCTAATTCAACAAGAGAAACGCTGAAGAAGGAGGAATGAGGAAGTAGAGACACTGTTGGCGCAAAAAACAGAGAATTGCAGTATATTTATATTATTTTGATAAGATAAGGTTTCAATTTTCAAACCCTTTAGGTGGTCTACCTTTCATATTGAAGGTAGATTTCAAAGATTTCTGTTGATATTTTCTTGCAATGTAAGTTGATAATCCAAAATACAATTAATTACTTTTTAAAGATTTTATCACAATTTTATTCTTAGGGTCTAATGTGTTGCGTAGAATCCCGCCTAGGACCAAGTCCTACAGTATAGGCTAGTACCACGGGTAGTCGAGCCTGACGCAAGTCACCTGGGCGGAGTCACAACTTAGAGGTTGGATAATGCGTGCTCTATGAAAAGGTGATTAAGTAGAAAAACAGGTACTCCTTGTCGCCATTCTTCTTTTTAACCATCTTCTCTCTTCTTCGCTCTTTCCACAAAACACAGTGGCTGAATGCACTTTTAATTTTACTGTTTATTTTAACAACACAAGGAATAGTAGGAACACTTCTTTGTTTTCTAATTTAGCCTACTTCTTCAGTTGTAAGGGTTCTAGGTTTCTAGTTATAAATAAAACTATTTACCATTAAAGACACTAACGAAATAGGAAACAACACATTTCAGTGTTAAAGGTTTTAAAACTGACCATAGTCTGAAACAATATAAGTTGCCTTCTATCCTCAAATAATGCTTTTATTTTAACCCTCAAGTACATCACAACCATCTTAAGAGGAAAGTATTATTAAAAAAATGTCCGTAAAGGTTTAAATAAAACGTTTTCATTTGTGGTTTGTGGGTTTAATCTAATTTAAATTACAAATCAGGCTACAGTTGCTAAGAGATATCAGCTCCCACATGACGGTATCTTAGGTTGAGCCATTTTAATTAAAATAAAAATAGGCGTAAAACAAGAATTTTGCTAATATTATTTCACCTGATTAAATTTATTGTTTTCTTTGTGATAAAATTTAAATTAGGTGTATGATTGCTAATTTTTTAATTTTCATTAGAATAAAATATTAAATTTGTTGTTAGTATTTAATGTTTACTTTAATAGGCAATGAACGTAAAAAAATATAATATAACATCTATTTTAATCAATAATATATGTAGTAACGAAATACTGAAAAACTTAATGTCAGGGCGATATTAAGACAAGAGTAACATAAATACACGTATAGAGCAACGTTTAATAGAGAGGTCTCAAAAAGTTAACCGTCAAAAACAATGTTTATAGTAAAAGACAAATTATTTTATAAGTGCAATATACTGAAAAACAACAAACGGCAGACATTTTCAGCTACATAGTTAAAGTTAATTTTAATAATAAGATAATAAAACGTTTCTAAAGCTTCGGTTTCCGTCATATCTCAAAGTCTATCCGGGTGGAATTTTGCAATAAAGTTTAAACTATTTTGCCGATGAGGTAGAGACCTGAAATTTTAAACATTGGTCAGAATTAGGTGACAATGTAATATTAACTCGGTTTATTTTCCCCCTATATGTTTAAACAATAGTTATTTAAATAAATCGAATTTGGACGATGAGCTAGCTTACTTGTTAAAACAGCTGTTCGACAACATTATCTCGCTTTAAGTTCGTTCAAACATTATTTGTTTATGAAAATTAGATTCTTGAGGAGCTAGAGACTTCCACGTGTGTTTATATTCAATTAAATAATTGTAGTGCGTTTATTGAAGCATAAATTAACATATTTATCGACAAATAAAAAATTTTGAATAGTTACACTTTAACCTAACGATAGCCCTGTCTATACAATTATCAAAGTAATATAACTTATATGTTAAAACAGATGTTCTACAATAAAATATATAGCATAAAATCAGCTGTTGTATGAATTTATGTTACAAAATTGAATAAAATCTCACCTGGACATAAGATTAAAAACAGAAACTAATAAATTAAGTAAAGTTTTTTCTGTTTGCTACATTTTAGAAAGGATTAAAATGTTTAAAGCATTTTTTCACTACCCTTCTACAATTTTGCTATGGATATATTTGAAATACTTAGGGAGAAAAACTTTTGGCGCAGGCGATTCAAGATAGTCAAGGAGGAGTAAATGAATCATATAACAGTAAATGCCATTTTCCATTCACTTTAATTTAATTAATTTACTCAATCTTAACTATCATGAATTGCCTACGCAAAATCGTAAGAAAATTAAAAATTGTTTTTATCTACTTTTTTTTTGTAATACGTAGGCCTATTTTATTTAGAATTTTTTATCTAATAGGAAAGTAGAATACGGGAATTTTTTTGTTGTAGATAATATTTTTTCAAATTACAAACAATAGTCTGGCAATAAAAATCTAGTATCACAAAGGTTAAAAATAGAAATGAATATCGAACAAAAAGCAATAAGTATAAAAATAATGACAATAAACTTATTAATGTTTGTGAACTCTAAACCAAATTAGTTTTAATGCCAGCTTATTAAGGCCAGGAATTTTAGGTATTTTAAAACTCTTTTAAAGGTCTAGATGATTTATAAAATAAATATGTAAAGGGAATAGCAATAATGTATTTAATACACAAGTTTAAAATACGTTTAGAGAAACAAGTGATAACAAAACCTATTGAAAGGTAATCGTGAAGTAGATTTTAGCCTAAATATAGAAGCCCGCGTTTTCGGCATTGTTTGATTTATTCAATGTTTAACTGTCACTGCTATTCAATCACAACAAATATAGTGATTTATATTACAAAAGTTTATGGATCGCTCCGACTGTTTTTTTAAAGTTGAAGAACTATCTAGAATATATATACATTATATAATTCTACGGAGCTGAAGTAGAATTTCACAACGAATAGAGGGAATAATTTATGTTAGTGCGGTTACGAAACATGTAATTACAGAAAGAGGGAGCTAAACGTAACATTGTTTCCACTACACTTTGCAGCGTAAGATAACATCATTTTAATTAAACATTACAATGTTTGTAATAGGTGGAAGATACGCAATTTGAAATAGATAGTTTTAATTAATTCTCAAGTATTCTATTGCAGACTAGGGAAAATTAATTTCTACTTTGATGTTCTATAAACCAAAATTAAATTTTCACAAACAAATATTTCAACTCCATGTCACACTAAAAACAGGTTTGAATCATACACCTGATATATAATTTTATAAATCTGCTGTATTTCTATTTATCATAAAGTTATGCATGTAAAGTTTTTAAATACAATTTCGAGATGATTCAAAGGTTTTTACTAATGAAATTTGTGTATGAAATTCAAAAATTTTAGTATACAAATTATAATGTTTAATTCAATGAATATCTCATTGAATGACATCAACGTGACAGTAAAATATCTCTTTTATGCGTTCATGTCAAACTCAAATTCATATTGCGGCTAATGAAACGCTCAAGTAGCTCTTGGGCATTTCTATAGAGAGCCTTTAGTGTCAGCTTTTCAGAGAGTAGACAACCTTTTCGATTGACTATAGGCCAAATATCAATTAAAAGGCCACTTCAGGTTATTCTACCATAGAATCAGACTATTGTATTAATTGTATGCTAATGCATTTAGAGAAGGCTAGTGTGTTCAAGGTATAATAATTATATGGCCAATTAATCTTGCTGCGAATAATAAACGGCAAAATAAATTATAATTTATTTTGTATGTAATCATAAATGTACAATCGACTTTTTCCAATCATACAAACACAATGTACAAACAAAAATAATATTAGTACTATACAGGTTCTGCCGATTTTATGTAAGCAGAAATTGATTTAGAAATTTAAACCCAAACTACTTTAAACTTTTCTATCTGTCATAAAATATGCATTTTAAAAGCATATAAAGCAAATGTTTCTTGTACATCGGCTCTTTAAAACATTTTTAAATAATGAAAATTGTACTTAATAAGTAAAATGGTATTCAAATAATATATTCATAAACAAAGGTTTTGCATATGATAAATTAATAAAATAATTATTCCCTATTTTATTTTTTTAAAACAGTTTATCAAAAATTACTTCTAAAGAACAAGTTAAATTGTCTTATAATAATGGAACACAACAAAACCATTGTACTTAGATTACGATAAACGGATAAAATTATGTTTTTCAACATATGCTAATGTTATCGTCTGACGCATTTAAAACTATTTGGTTATGTACTGTATTTATGTATTATGAAATACAAATTTATTTCATAATACATCCGAAGCATTAATTATTACAATATGTTTTCTACATAAACATATATTTGTTTAGGTTAATTTATTCATCAAAGTTACGAAAACAAAATGTTTATTTAAACTTGTGTATAGTAGAATTAAAAGCAGATTTGTTGTATGTACGATTTCCAATACTGCATTGTTCTTATTGTGTTCCGTTGTGATGTCAGAGAGCCATCAATAGGGCGTTTGATCTTTTAATTAACTTCCCCAATATTAACAAAAGGAAATTTAATTTGCTTTCGAAAATTGGCAAAAGATATCACACCTGTCTACATCTAATGTTGTTAAGAGATAATTTCTAACTGTTCCAAATTTACTTTTCTCAAAAAACCTCTCCTAGGGTTTTATAAATGATTTTAAGAGTATTTAAAGTTCCCTTTATTCACAACATTCATTTATATAACTTTATATGGGTATAACAATGGTTGAGTTGTCCATTACGTTTGACGATCTGGAGTGTTACAAGCCAGATATATATAACAGTGAAACTAGATCAATACCAGGTAGTATCTTATTCAACAGCTAACAAATAAAAACTTATAAGGTAGGAAATACCTTTCCGTCAAAGAGCTTGTGATCCAGTTGGGGTAAGGCTTGTCGTTATAAAAAACGTTTTTATGTTGGATGTTTATCCCTTATTTAGGTCCACCATAAAGTAGGTAAAACTATATTCTGCATGTATCTGACCGAACTAATCTGAGAAAGGTTCTATCTGTACAAACCAAGGCTTCCGGAAGGTTCAAGTAGTGCCTTGTACTTTTGTTTAAACAGTTGGAATAGTAGGATGTGGTAGGACCAATCGACTTGTCTCAAGTGACGAACCGGTGACCATCTTGTTTTCATCTCACATGGTAAAACGTCTTTTGCTATTGTGTACGTTTGCTATTGTGTACGTTTGCCGGAGCTGTTTTAGAATCCGGCTTAAATTCTTCATCAGCCAATCTTGAAACAAAACTTGTGCATTTAGGTAAACTAATCAGTTATTTCCATGTAGTTGTAGGAAGCAGGAGCAATGTAATTTCTGGTTTAATACAGTAGCCCTATGTATCAACTACGGGATGGGACGGTAACCTTGAAACCTTGTAGGATTGTTTGTCCTTACTCTAGACACAGTCAAGAATTCATGAGTTTGAAGTTTAGGGAATAGTGAATAATTATCTGATTGAAAAATGTTTCAATATTTTAAAAATTCAGAAACTAGTATCAAGCAAAAATGTAAAACTATATTTTTTGTAAATAATATAAAAGAAAGAATTTAATTACTTGAAGAATGTTTTTACGTGTTTTCATAATGTTGTAAAAAGGTTTTATATTTTGTTAATCTTCTGAAAAATATTCTTATAAATATTTTTTATCCATCAGCCAAGTAATTATTTTGCTTCAGATAATATGCTAAATAATTTGGTTAAACTAATCGTCATAATAAGAAAGTAAGGCATAGATTTGGAAATTTCATTTAATCCAATCAAATTATTTAAAATGAATTTTAAAATGAAAACGCAATATCTTTAGTAGACTTTCTGCTTTTAAAATCTATTCCACTTTTAATCGCTTAAAATATAATCTAACGGAAAAACAGATTTCTCCTGAAATATTTATTTTCGATCGATATCATTCCTTTAAAAATATTAATATCACTGGGGAATTTATGGATTGTAGTATGTACCACTATAAGTAAACTTTTAAAAGGACTATTTATAAAAGTGAGGAATTTTGATGTTAATAACATATGTTATAGGATACAATAATGAAAATAATTTAATATTTGTTAATTTATATTATATACTTGTTACCTAGAGACAATTAAGACTTTTGTAAGTTTTAGGCATATGTAGCTTAAATATTATTAAAACATAATATAATATAATTATTATTTTCTGAACTTTTAGTTAAAAAAAAATGTTTGTTTGAACTAATGAGAATATAATTACTATTAAAAATTAAGATACTAGGCCTAACTATTACATTTATTTATAACAAAACAGTACGATAAACGTGCTATATTAAAATGCTTTTAATAGATGTATACGTATAATAATATTATATCATTTGATAATGGGAAGTCAGTATGATGAAATGTTCTTTTAAAATAGTTGCTGTCAGTATTTATTATTATATCTGACGAAAATAAGGAATCGAAAAGTTATTGAGATTCGGCGATTAAACATTAATATAAAATTATTTATGGATTTATTGTTTTTAAACTAAATATGTTCAATTACTTAAATTGAATGACTTAATATAGTATTAAAGCTTACTATACTTTTTAGCATAGAAAACTAAGTATTCACTAAACCAAGTGTTGTTTGTTGTTAATTCGATGCTATACAACAAAAAACAAAAAAATTTTGAGAAAATATTCTAATATATCACTATATTTTATCATTACAAAGTAATGATTGAAATAATAAAATTGATAATTAATAATGATTGTCATTATATAATCTTTAAATATTATTAGGTATAATATAAATATTTTCATGTTTATAGCAGAAAAGACGTATTCTACATTCAGAATAGCTTATTTTAAAACCAAATAAAACTTCATTTACGTTATATCAAGCAATATATATAAATTAAATAGCATCGGTACAATAGAAGGTAAACGAGTAAAATAATTTCATTTAAGAAAAGCTACGAATGAAAAGATCGAATTGAAAATAATTAATTTTAGTAATGTTTTATATTTAATAATTAAAACACCTCAAAGTCGTGATCTAAACCACGTCTTACTTTAAATTTTATTATTTCGTTGAACTCTCAAGTATTCATTACTATTATGTATAAATAGTATGATATCACCTGTCTTTTGACCACTCGGCTACCTGCCTTAGCCCGAACGTGCCTTTTCGCTGGCAGCCCCCTATAGCTGTTTACATAAAGAGTAGTATAATAGAATTCCCACTAACTAAATTAACTCTCTTACTTTAATCTCAGTCTTTAGATTTCTATCAAATATTTTAAAAGTACTGTAGCTGTTTATAATTACAATAAAAAGATATAAAATTCGACATAATTTGAGAAATTAAACAAAATATATAGCTCTATACTGTTTATTGGCGGTAACAATTAAGTGTTTTTATAACTTGATTATAACAAGTATTATAATCAAACGTTTGATTGCAAATGTTATGTCGTGTTTGATATCGTTTTTCTAATTTTGTACGTTTTTTTCAAATATTAGATATACATTTTAAATTAATGTTTATGGTTAGAAAGTCAATTTACTTGTTGGGGGGTTTAGTATAATACGCATGTTTAGAAAAACGCATGTTGGTAGCTCCGAGTGATAAGTTACGCCCCAGGTAGCCGAGTGGCCTTAAGGCAGGTTATATTGTTCCGAATATATTGTATTTTTGTAATAATAAATTTTGTATTAAATTAGATATCGGCCTATGATTACTGAGACGCATATAATTCCCACCTTTTTCACTAGTTCATTGTTCATAACTTGGTGGTATAAAGCGGTGTCCATCTAGTTTTGAGCAATGATACAACTACTGAGAGAAACTAAACCAGTTTGATTCTCAGAGCAGTCAACCATGCACTGAACGGTTATAATAGGCAGACAGGTATTCACTACAAATGAAGCTGTGTAGGAAGCTATCTAACCAACTTTACAGTGTCCACCAAATTACTTTTGAAGAATTATTTTTGTGAAAAATGCTTCAAAGGACAGCATACAAAATTACTGTCATGTCACTATAGGATACAGAGCTCAGACGCTTGAAATGAAAAAGTTTTGGAAATTTTTTATGAGTAAATTTTAATTCAAACAATAACAAAACTTATCCACCAAAAATTTAAAATTTTGTAAATTCTTTACGTAAACTCCCTAAAACAGTATCATAATAAGGTACTACTAACAAATACTACTCAAGGCTTCTTGATCTATATTTATATTTTCAGTAAGAAAAATGTCATCAATATTATGTTGTATATTTAAATAATATGTCAAATATAAAACTGTAATTTGTATTAGGATGACAGAAAATGAAAAATATTTGTTTCTTGTGCTCTTAGAACATTGACCTAATTGATTACATTTTAAGAGATTTTTTACACCCTTTGATGTCGATGGCTTGATAATTGGACCATTTTTAATTTCGGGTCAAGTGCTGATTACGTGATTTGTTGTTGATTTGAGCTTTAAAATGGTTTTCAATATAATATAAATTGAATAGGAATGAAGATAAGTTATTTTATATAGAATATCATGATTTATGAATACAAATATCTGTTACAAATATTCATCTAACTGGTAATAGTATAATTACATTATTGGTTCCATAGTCGCTTCTCTTACGTGTAGTCTATGGAATCGTAAATATCTAAGCTTCTAACACAAGTTTAAGAAAAGTTGTTGCTAATAAAACCTTTATGCAAGGTATCACGTGTATTATTTATACTCCTAAGAGTTAGTTTGTGAGTTTTACAGTATTACGTATTACTTTGACAGTATTTTTGATTATTCTCACAGGCTTTCTTTTTTTTAATTTTAAAACCCAATATCACCATCCACTTAAAACATAAATTCTAACTTTATGTATCCACCATTTAAAATTCTTAAAATTGCGTTTTCCCTTGATAAATTAACATGTATTTATAATACTTTAATTTACAGATTCATATATAAGACCAGTCGCATTACTCTACTAAATTTCAAGCAAAATATTAAGATGGTATTAGAATTTCTGCAACTGCACAGTTTTTAATAATATTACGCCTATAAAATAAGGCATTCGTTTTTGTTCCTAAATCGTTTTGTTTTACAATGGTCAATTTTCTTGTACCAATAACTGCCGGAAATCTGTTTTCTCTGAAACCAGTTTCACGACGACATTTTTGTTTGATACGATCCAAGAGGTGAGAAACTTATGACATGTTTGTGACATCAGGGTACTTTGGGAACCTACCCGGCAATCGTGATAACATGCTCCTTCCTTTGTCTTTTATCAGAGGGTTTAAGTGTTTATGGTATTTCTATCTATACACACAATCCTTTGTGCCATTCTTAAAATATCAAACATAAATAGTGTCTAGATGACATATGAATGTTTTTTTCAAAAAGCAGTCTACAAAGAAGAAACAAAACAATCAGAATATAATAATTTTGTGTTGAAAGTAGAAGAGTCAGTCTAGTTTGTAAATTATTGTACTCTACTATTTATTAGGAATATACTGTGGTTGAATTAATAATAAATACACAAAAACCTCTTAACCACAAACTTTCTTTAATTTACCCTTATGTACATTTCAGTTACAAAGTAACCATCCTCAGAGGGATAACATGCAAAGACTGATTAACACTAGAAAAATACCTTATTTATAATCTACAGAACTAGTCACTCCCACTCCGTCCGCCACGGCCCCACCTGTTAAACAAGGCGTAGCCACGCCCATCGAACGAAAGCAAGATATCTTACGTCAACTTACTAAAATATAAATTAAAAATAATTCTTTTTTAGTAATTAAATTACCACACGTTTAAAGTGGTATATCTTCATTAAATCAAACTAGCAAGAACTATGTTAGGAAGGCTTGTAAAATCAAGATTGTAGAAAATTTGGAGGTTCTAAGAAGAAAGAAGATGTCTACTGGATTCAATCACGAGTTAAGTTTAATAAAACAGTTAAAAGGAAAAGATTGTTATTACCTCAAAGCTGACAAGAGTAACACTGTTGTTGTTTTTGAAAAAAGAAGATTATATTAATAGAGTTAACAATTTGTTAGAAACGGGACCTTATGATACATTGTCAAAAAATCCGTTAAATAAATTTGTTAAAGAAACAGTAAACGTTATTAAGGAATGTAATTTAGTCATTTCAAAGAAAGATGTCTTTAAATTTCATGTTTATAATCCTGTTTTACCTATGTTGTACTATCTCCCAAAAATACATAAAGTAGGCGATGCCGTGAGGTCAATTGCGTCGGGAATTGATCCACCAACCTATATGTTATCTAAATGGTTAGTTAAAGAATTCAGTTTTTTAAAATGTAAGTTGGCATCATTTTCGGTTAAGAATACACTTTATTTTGTAGAGAAGGTTAAGAATATTAGATTAACAGATGAAGACATTTTAGTTTCTTTTGATGTTTGTTCTCTGTTTCCAAGTATTCCGGTAACGGAAACTTTAAATTTGTTAAAAGAGTTTCTAATTGAGAATGATGTCGATATTGAAAGAGTTGACCAGTTTGTAAAGTTAACTAATTGTTGTATGAATAATAATGATTTTCAATTTATTAATAATTTTTATAAACAAAAAGATTGTACAACAATGGGAAACAGCCTATTACCTTTTTTAGCAGAACTCTTTATGAGTTACTTTGAATTAGGATTGAAAAAGAAACTTAAATATTTTCCTCGTGTCTGGATAAGATACGTTGATGATATTTTCGCTATATTTAGTATTAAGGAATTTCAAATAGATCCATTTCTAAGGATCATCAATGATCAACATCCTAATATTAGATTTACTTATGAAATTGAAAAAGATAAACGTTTACAGTTTCTTGATGTTTATTGTTTTAGAAATAGAGATAAAATAGTTTTTGATATTTATAGAAAGCCAACATCCAATGATAGATTTATTCCAAACGAGTCTAACCATTGTAACCAACACAAATTTGCAGCTTTCAATTCTTTAGTTAATAGGTTGATTAATATTCCTTTGAGTAGAAGACGTTTTGATATTGAATTAGAACAAATTAAAAGTACAGCAGAATTTAATGGTTATGAACGTAAAATTATTGATAATATCCTTAGGAAGCAAAAGATTAGGATTTTTCGGAAGAAATTAACAATACTACCTTTGGAAACTAAAGAAGAAAGCCGTTTTATTAGTTTACCTTTTGACAAAGTTTTAACCAAAGGGCTGGAGGGAATTTGTAAGAATGTTAAATTGAGAGTTGCGTATAAAAATCATAATAACCTTAAAAATTTATTAGGTAATGCAAAAGATAAAGTAGAAACACTTGATAAATCAGGGATTTACCAAGTTAATTGTAAGGATTGTGATAAAATGTATATCGGGCAGACAAGACGAAAAGTAATAACTATATTTAAGGAACATATTAGGGATATTAAATACCAAAGATCTGATAAGTCTCGTATTGCTGCCCATATTTTAGAGACACCATCACAATCTAGATGTTAATAATGTCAAGTTAATTAAGAATGTTAGAACTAATAAGTTGTTAAATAGTTTCGAAAGTTTAAAAATTAGTAAACATAAATCTGAGAATTTATTAAATTCTGATAGAGGTCCTATTCCTCATTCAATTTTATATTCATTTGTTAAATAGGATTATCATTTTTATATTAAATTTTGTGTTGGTTATAATTTAAAAAAAACAATTTTAATTATGTATTTATTGTATTTTTAATTTATATTTTAGTAAGTTTACGTAAGATATCTTGCTTTCAATCGATGGGCGTGGCTACGCCTTGTTTAACAGGTGGGGCTGGGGCGGTCGGAGTGGGAGTGACTAGTTCTGTAGATTATAAATAAGGTATTTTTCTAGCGTTAATCAGTCTTTGTATGTTATCCCTCTGAGGATGGTTACTTTGTAACTGAAATGTAAATAAGGGTAAAATAAAGAAAGTTTTTGGTTAAGATTTTTTTGTGTATTTATTATATTGTACTCTAGATTGTAATTTTGGTTTAAGACGATGATTATGGTCATCGAAATACTTGGTCATCTAACTTAAAGATTTAATATTAGGTAATTTGTAATATTAGTTATTTTTAATTATTTTTGCGGTATTGAAGTTTTTGAATATGTATTTATATCTAAAAATCCTTATCTAAATCCTTGTTTAAGTGTTCTATATGATATTGCTAGAATATTTTCTTTCTGGAAGGAAATATATAGCTATTACTAGTACACTATAATTTTGCTATTTATTAACCATAACCGCCAAGGTGTTGGAAGAAGAAAACGATCTCGATAGTTTTTTAAATAATAACGAGCGAGGAGACTTTCACTTAGTGCTTTTAATTATTGTTGTTGTTGTTGTCATGTATATTGATGTGCAAAGTGCAAAAAGTTCAGATTCCTCCAAATGTACTGATGACAAGATCTATTTCTGGAGCCCGATGGCTATGAAGTATTTCTATTGGTAGTGCTGCAAGTTGAAGGAAGAAACGGACAATGGCTTGGTAGTAAAAAACATGATCTTGGGCTAGTTGTGATTGGGGACAGTACTTGCAAATGGGATAAGATTTTATATTAGTTTGTGATTTCTTCATTGACCTTGAAATGTTCAGTACGTAGCCTAGCTATTGAGGAGAGGTTTTTGGGCAGTTTAGATCAGGTATGGTTGCCTTGCTAAAATGCTGGTTGATGTAGATTTTTGGCTTGGCAAAAGCAATCGCATCTGTATAAGTTACTATTAGAGGTTGATCTTCGTCACGTGCTTCCTTTGCAAGGATATCTGCACACTCATTGCCCTCAATCCCGTATATAGGTATATTTAATGAATGTTTGAAGAATGAATTTTTTGAGAAAATTACAATTTATTCTATTGAGTTATTAGGAGGAGGAAAAGAGCGACAGTGGGTAAGCGCCTCTTTAATAGCAATTAGTGAACTTGTGAAGTTTGAAGCAATTTGGCCAGTGGGTGTTTTGAGCCTAATGTTATTTCCTGAGGGGTAAATGATGGAGATGCCTACCCAACCTCTATTACTGTCAATATCAGAGGAACCATCTGTGTAGACTAATGCACTGTTTTCTTTGGCAAGTATCCGAACTGTGTCTTTACACTTCTGTAGTAAAACTTGAGTTGGTTCTTTCTTAGAGCAAGGTTCCAATAAGTTTGTATTGATTTTAGTATTCATAGGGGGCTTGAAAGGAAAAAGTGATTCCTGAGTAATGTCCAGGGAGGAGTGGTCACGAATGATGGCTTCTCTGATACCTCTGTCAAGTTTCAGCGTTGGTCATCTCTGAAGTCTTGACGTATCTGCCCAAGCATCGAAAGCTCTCTGAGGTGTGATGTCTTTATTGTGGCTTCTGATTTTGTTAGTAAACTTGACAGTAACAGGTTTTCGTTTGTTTTCAAGGGAAACAAGATAGGTTTCCAGTTCGGCCTTATTGTTAGAAGTCAAAGACACTGCTCCAATAATAATTTTTGATGCTATATACGGGGCTGAATCTAATGTGTTCTTAACAGATTCAGACTTATGTGCCCAAATGGAGGACAAATAGTCAAGTACTGGCCTAATCACAATGCAGGAATTATTTTTGATATTTATGATCTTGTAACCTAGTTTGTGTTACAAAGCTTGCGGAGGATGCTCAATTTCTTTAAACCCTTATTTTCCGTGGTTTGCATGTCTTTAGTAAATCTTAGTTTTGGATCTAGGATCACTCTCAGATATTTAACATTTTCAACGTGTTCAATAATGAAGTTTTGAATTTTTAAGACCGGTTGGAAGGTTCCAAAATTTCTAATATCAGTTAAAAAAACAGTATTTAGACTTATTGTGGTTTACAGGAAAGATCATTATTGTTATTAAATACATATAAAGCACGCGCGCGGGCGTGTGTGTGTGTGTGTGTGTGTGTGTGTGTGTGTTTGTGGGTGCGTGTGTTCGTGCGGATGCTAGCGGGCGTTCGTGCGAGGGTGTATGTGTGTGTGTATGGGGGGGGTGTGCGTAAACACAACGAATGATTGATAAATTATGCTCGGAGACCCTCGTGAGGTAATTCTACTCTAGATCAAAGAGGTTCCCAAGTTGACGATCTTCTCATTGACATAAGCTTTTAAGTCTTAAGCAACAATCATGTTACTTACGTCTCGAGAACCAATGGCAGTGCGTCAGATTCTGACATCACTACAATTAGCAACCACCATGAGCAGCTTATATCTTGGAATGTTCTTGACAGTGCTATCAGCGAGCACTTCTTAATTCTCACCAGGATCAACTTTACGCTTGATATGGCTGAGTAAATCAAACGCTCCAGTAACTTCAGGAAAGCGGATTGGCTTCACAATAAATTTTGAGGAATTTTGCGACTTTATCAAGCAATCTTCTCTTCAAACTGACTGGGTAGCTTACAGGAAAGATTATTCTTGTTAAGAAATACTTATTAAGCATGCGCGCGGGCATGTGTGTGTGTGTGTGTGTGTGTGTGTGTGTGTGTGTGTGTGTGTGTGATTGGGTTCGTATGGGTGGGTGCGTGCGTTCCCGGCAAGATGTGTTTGTGTGGATTTGTGTGTTTGTAACAAACTTTTTTAAGCAAACACAAAACTCTTTCTCTTCAAACTGACTGGGTAGCTTACAGGAAAGATTATTCTTGTTAGGAAATACTTATTAAGCATGCGCGCGGGCATGTGTGTGTGTGTGTGTGTGTGTGTGTGTGTGTGTGTGTGTGTGTGTGTGTGTGTGTGTGTGTGTGTGTGTGTGATTGGGTTCGTATGGGTGGGTGCGTGCGTTCCCGGCAAGATGTGTTTGTGTGGATTTGTGTGTTTGTAACAAACTTTTTTAAGCAAACACAAAATCGATTAAAGTGAAGTAGTACTGTATGAGGAAAGGGGTTACAAATTATCCGGTGGAAATAATAAGAACATTAATAATATGCCGCTTATGCAAAACGTGATTTACGAGGCTATTTAAAGGATATTAAAAATGTCAATCAAATTTACCTGTACTAGGCAAATCTATTCGAAATAATGCATAGGAAAAACACATCAGAAAAATATAACTACTACAAAATTAAAAATTGAGTTTTATATAATGTTTAGAATTTATTTTATCCTACTAAACTCAAAGATATTTTTTTTTGTTTTTAAACGGCAAGATATGTAAAGTTATAGACTAAAATATCAAAAGATTACAATTTAAAGTGCTTTGCACTTCGTGGAATTCGTGTGGGTTTATAGAAATTTCTTGCATCACACTAAAGATGATCTGGAATCAACAGGGTTGTCAAATCTCTTCCTCCCCGTTCAAATTCTTTGATGAGAAAACAATTAAATTTGTTTCATACAGATATCCACTGAGGCTTTCACTGCGGCTTAGTGCCGATGTGTAGAGCCATAGTACGTATTGGCGAACAAACAGTGCAGGTTTTGAATCTAGCGCTTAAAACGGTGCATTTTATTCCTTTGACGCTTTTGCTTGCTTTAATATTTACGTGCATATGCGTGTACCTTTGCCGTTCTGCCTTTGTTATGCAACCTTTAATTTAGTATGCATCAAGAGCTTAAAGTTAAATTAAATTTGTCTATAAAAAACTTGTTTGCTTTAGTTATAGGGAATTTTTAAAATATATGGAACAACTCAAATATATATTTTCCTTGTGTTTTGCATTACTATTCTACCTCTATAACTATGTTACTATCATAAATGCAAGTGAACGACTCATTATTACACGATTACCAAATAATCTTGGTTATGTTTTCATTTCATTTTACATTTAATTTTCATGCGCTAATTCATTTCCCGGAATGGTTTGAAATAAATGATATTTCTCCATTTTTGTGTGTGTGTATGTGTTTGTGTTTGTGTGTGTGTGTGTGTGTGTGTGTGTGTGTGTTGAGACGGTCAAAATGACCGCATAAGTTAGGAAATTAACAATTTCTAGATTTTGAATAATTGATTCAAAACTTATGTAATAATGATTTAATTTTTTTTTTTATAAAGAAACGTTGTAAAGAGGGAAGAAGCAAATAAATTTTTGTATAACTATAAATAAAACAAAAAAAAAATTAAAATAAAAATTTATTGTAATTACCTAACTAAATTTGACAAACGGGAGTACAGTGAAAATTCCTAAGCTCCGAAAAACAGCAAAAGATTGCTAATTTGAGAACTATGCTACCTACAACAATCACTGACTTTTCAAAATGACCAGCAGCATCCAACAGCAACGATAGTGAAAACCGAATACAATTAACTTAAATAATAAAAAAGTTACAGCGAATTTAAAGAAATAGACAGTTTTGAGTGTTTTAATTAAGGATAACAGAAGATTGCAGGTTTATTCGAATGCGTTGTTCAACCCGTCAATACAGGAAAATACACTGAGATAGCGAAGAAGCAATCGTAGGGGAGGGGAACATTAGGTCGCGGCAATAAAGACAAAGACACAACGGCTTGGAGGGCAGGCTAAAAAAAATTTGTAATACGAGGTCTGTCGGCCGTATTGTCGGTTCGCGCTTAGAAAAGCACTAAGGGCCAGATGGATCCGTACAACAACGTGTCTGTCGTCTAACTCAAATCACGAACGCGGTCTCCAGACTCAGCATCCGGTACGTTAAGATCATCAAAGAATGTAGAAGGACTCACACCGATTTACCAGGGTTGGCTGCTTCCAGTTCCCCAGGTATCCGGACTCAAGACGAAAGGAACCGAGGATTGGACAGTGAAACTCTTGGCTAGTCATTTTTTTTTTATAAACATAACGTCAAATATAGTAGTTAAATTTATTACACTCAAAATTTTCAATAAAATAAAAATAAACAATGGCTTCACTCTAATCAAAAGTTTTAAATTAATGTTAATTAAGATAAAAATAATTTGTATAATAAAAATGCTTAAGAAATAAGATATTATGAACCAGTCAGTGTAGCAATGAGGGACAAATTCTTGCTTGTCTATTGCTCAATTATTATGTTAACCGCTATACACTGGCTTGAACATGAAAATACTAAAGAAAGAATATTAAATTTAAATTCACAGAGTGGTTTCGACCATAAATGAGTCATCTTTAAGAAAGGCAAAATTTATGAGAATTTATACAAATTTTATAATTGTCGAGATAAGAATTAGAATTTACCAATTCACTTGGAAAGTTAAATGATGTGAAAATGTTTGTTATATTAAACTATGTAAACAAACGGTACAGTTGAGCAATTTTAACTAAATTATGAAAAATGTTTTGTTGAAAAAAGTAAATATAATTAATTAATTTCAGTAAAAAATTTAGTAAATAGGTATATCAAATATGAGAACAGTTTAAATAATTATTTGTAAATATAAAAAATATAAAGTAACAGTAACAAGAAATCTTATGTTGTATTTCAGTATATGATAATGTCTTTAAGCTTGAAACAGCAATTAAATTTATTATAAAAATCTTTATTTAAATTTATCCTGTATTGAACAATAAATAAAACTTCTAGTTTTTTCCAAATAATAAATAATTTTTATTAAATCAGATCACAAAATTAATTAAAATTCAGTAATTAATAAATCATATAAAATTCAGAGCCTAATGTTTCTCCAGGAGAGTTCTCCTTAGGACAAATTTATTAAAATATGTTGAGCTATTCTGAAAAATAGTTGGTTTTTTGTAATAAATTCCAGAGACTTGGTCTACTGGCAGATCATGTTTAAAAAAAAACAGGAGCCTTTAAACAGGTAAATTAAGCATGATCATATTTTACACGGCCCCCTTGCCGTCTATGCAGATCTTGGAACATGGTAAGAGCATCTGGCGTTTCTGAGTGATCATGTTAATCTTATATTCTTTCCAGCTGACTACATTACTGACAATTATGACTGTAAAAGAACCGACAAAAAGTTGTTAACTATTTTAGGAGATCATACAAACAGTAAGGTAGGAGTCGGCGGGTCGTGGCTTGTGGTTAGGCGCGGCACCGACGTTTAAACACCGGGAATTAAGGTATGGGTTTTGGAAACGGTAGAAAACATATATTACCAAAACAAGTAACATAAATTTTTAGAAAACTACCACCACCATTAACATACGGTATAATAAAACAAACGAAGCGGATGCAAGGGTGGGACCAGATGAGATCGCTCAAAAAAATAAATAAAAGAGAAAAGTGGTGGGGACATTGCAGCGTGTGTGTGTGTGTCTGTCTGTATCTGTTTTTTTACGTTAAAAATTTAATTGAATTTAGTTAATCAAAGGAAAACTATACGTAAAATTGTATTATGGTTACCAATCAGAAAAACATACCTTTAACGAAATTAAATATAGCTTCAATTATTCAATGTTTAGATTTTAATAAATTGCGCTAACGTTTAGAAATAAAGATATTTCTTTCAATCCTATAAATGAAAAGTTATAGAAGTTTATAAATGTATAGAGTAATTTATCGAATTGTTTTATTCTATGTTAATGTGCTTTGCACTTCAGGCAATACGCTGGTTTGTAGAAAGCAGTTGTTTCATATTCATGAGGCTCTGACCGCTCTGGAAGGAGTTGTTTCAGCGTTAATAAATCATTTTGTAAGTAAATTAATGTGAGTAATGTGTTATGTAATTCTACCTCTTTTCCTAAACGACTCGTCAGTTGTGAGTGAAAAAGTACTTCAGCATTCTCTTATTTTTAGTTTCATATATAATTAAACTTTACATAGTAAATGTATCTCTACCAATCTTCAGATGTCGTTTGGACTAAGTACAAACGTTCTAAATAGAATTTGTGTCTCTAACTTTTGTAGTTGCAATCTTTGCCGAACCGATGGTATAAACACTATCCTCCTACATAAAGTGCATTCAGCCAAACGGCATAACATGTTTAACGATTATAGCTGTTTAGGGTGCAAATATTTTACAAAATAAAAAATACAATTGGATATTCTGGATATTCTTTTCTGAATTTTTAAATAATATATTTCTTTAAAAAAATGATCGTCATCTATTAAATCACTTAAAATGAGAGAATTACAAGTGATGTGATAAATGCTGAAGACTCGCTTGTTATTTAGTTTTATTTAATTTCAAAGGCAACAGGAATCAATAGGGTGGTCATATTTCTTCCTCCACGTTTGAATTCTTCCATGCTATTACAAATAAGTTTGTTTATCTGTTGTTTGCTGTGGGGATACCTTAAGGATATGAACGGAGCCATTTATTTTGGCATAATGACGATGTGATGAGCCATAGCATCTATTTGTGAACAAATATTGCAGTTTTTTATAGTTTACCACTTGGAAGACAGTACATTATTCCTTATCACTTTACGCTTGCATAACATTTACGTAACCTGTTTTCTGTTTACCCTTGTTAATTAACCTAAGATTTAGCCTGTAAAAAGAGCCTAATCAAATTAAATTTGTCTATAAAAAAAACATTTTTTCTTTACTTAAAATGAATCCTAAAATATATGGAACAACTCTGTCTACTTTTTTTTTTTTTTTTTTTTTTTTGTATTTTGTCTTATTATTTTACCTTTATAACCAAGTTTAATTAGCTTCATTGCAACTGAATTCTTTACAAACTATAAGTTATGGAATAATATTTATATATTTCCCAACAACTTTGTTTTCGTTTTTGTGTCCTTTACCTTCTACTTGTACGCACTCCTTCTTCAGAATTGTTTAAAATAAAAGATATTTCTCCAGTGTTATTTAATCTGGTCAGCATCCTGCCCTGTTTCCTTTAACAATATATAAATCAAATTTGCATTGCTGCCTACCAACGATTATATATAACCTGGAATTTTTCACAAGCTTCACAAACCTAGCGCTCTGCACTAAATTGACTACATCTCACTTTATGATTTTTGTAAGACTGCTACATGCAGAATTATTGTAGCACTTTTTCAGAAACTTTTTTCGATATTTCTGACGAGCTAGTAGAACCAGTCATTCGCAGAACCCAAATTAAGTTTTGCGTAGTGTTCTCCGTTCATCCATTCAAATATGGTCATTTGTTTTAATAATTTCCGTCTTCATCATAAGATCATCTATAGTTTCCAGTCCTCATTTATCATTACTACATGCCTGCTCTAGGAGGCTACGGATACAATCACCTAATGAGGTGGCTCAATTAAATATCAGATTTAATGAAAAACGTGATAAACCTTGCATTTGCACTCTAATGCTCTGAAAAATTTGTATCTTTGCAAGAAGTTTTGTATCTCCCGATTAAAAAAAAAAAAAATCTAAAATTAAAAACCATCATGTCAATAATGTCCTGGTTCATGGAATGTAAAAAATATATGATACTGAAGGAATACAGTCTACAGAATAAATAGTTGTGTTTCTGCTTTCTCTCCCATATTTGGTCCTTACGTTTGAATAACAATGAAACAACAACCGGTGACTTTATCTGAGAGGTTCTGTAATAATTGTTCAAAGTATTTTAACTAAATGCAGAAAGCTTTTGTTATGAATAAATTTAAAGAATTTACATTTTATTTTTCACACTTTGCCAAGTAACGAACATGCTAACAATGATAATAATATTTTCTAAACTTAGTTGAACAAAATTTATGATCTCAATAGCAAACATATAAAACACTTTCGGATTTTTATTAATGCTTACTGATTTTTTATAATGGTATAAACCACCGAAATAAAATGGTTGCTACGATTGAAACAAAATACTAAATAACGATTTCTAGTATATACTAAACATCTCTATTTCTTATTAATAGAAACATAGCTCATTGGAATTATGTAAATATTACAAATTATTGTTGCATATATGTAAGTGAATTCTTAATCAACGAGACATTAATGAATAATACTGATATACCAATGTCGGATAATTTTCGTTTAGATTTAATTCCCCTTGCCTGCAAAGGCACTACATTATTTCTCAGAAATAAATGATAATTTTCCCACTGTTGTTTAACATGGTCAGTGTCCTATCTTCTCTCGACCAGCAATAGTGCATTAATATTTAAAACAAAAGATGCAAATTTGTGCCTGAAAACGTTTATATAACATCCATTATTCAAATATTCACAAACCTAAAAATCTACACTAAATTGACTACATCTCACTTTATAATTTATGTAATACTGCTATATGCAGAATTATTGTTTTGCTTTTTTTCTTAAAGTCTTTTTTATTGTTGGTAACCAGTTAGCGTGAGAATCAGTCATTCGCAGTAAAGAAATTCAAATATAAGTAGGTCCCTAATATTATTTTACCGTCTTTTAGTAATTTGTTTTTATGTATTATCCATCATGTGCGGTCTACTTATATTGCAAAGAGTTGGAAGTTTTCTATCTTAACCATAAGATCACTTAACCTTTCCAGTATCCATCTGTCACCCGGCAAGCTGGCCTGAGCAACCGGGCGGGTCCACAGGTGGCGGATAGTGGGACGGCCTACAGAAATGTAGGTTACCTGTGAATAAGGATTCCGGAAGGTTTCTGAATATGCAGGCCTGGACCAAGGCTATGGTTCAAAGGTGAGGAATTATCCCTCCTCGTCAGTCAACCGGTTGGGCTTGGTAGAAATAACCGAGTGCTCTGACCGGGGAGACTGGGGTAGTTGGGAATTAAGTCCTCACAATGCTACTCTCACCTCCCGGGTGAACCAAGGGCAATGCGACAGTGAAGTAGGGGCGGGAAACTGCCCAAACGACACAGTTGTAAAAAAGAGAGTAAAGCAGGCTGTTCATCTGAGCAGTTAATAATGTCCTGAACTTGGGGTGTGCTTCAAGGTCAGTGACTGAATACCCAATCCAAGGTGGAAGGCATCGTGCCGAAGGATGAATGGCTGCAGGGTATAAAATGCAGTCCCAAACGATCCCCTTGAGGAACCAGACAAAACCTCATTGTATGTTGTCTTGCCAGGGCAGTGGGGGCTCTGCTCTGGTCGACCGTTATTTCCCCCATATTCGTGGGACTTTAATGGACCAAGTAAGTATAAGAATTAATTTCGAGACTGCACAGACAGTGGGAGCCAATGAGACGGCATACAGTGAGTCTGTAGCAGCTGTGTCAACGGCAACCATCACTGGGGGTGCGAGGGCGGCTGTCAAGCTGCCGACTGCAGAAACCGGTGAAGTGGCTGTAGAGTTGAGCATGATGTCTAGTCCTGGGGCTGCTCTGCGGACCCAGGCGACTGCAAATTAAGCAGAACAATGATCAAGATCCTCCAAGTGAACCTACAGCATAGCAGGGCGGCGAGTGCTGTCGTGTGTAGGATGCTGGACAGGGGAGAGGTGGACTTGGTGCTCATCCAGGAACCATGGATTTCTGGAGAAAAAATATGCGGGCTGGCGACATCTGGAGGTAAGTTGTTGTATGATAAGGACTCCGGTGTTCCCAGGACGTGTATCCTGGTTAGGAGGGGGTTGTGTGCTTTTGTACTAACGAACTTCTGTTGCAGGGATTTGTTAGCAGTGACGGTGGAGCTGCGGGCGGAGAGGGGGATGAAGAGGCTGAACCTGGCCACGGCATATCTCCCCTTTGACTGCGCGGGGGCTCTGCCAACACAAGAACTGAGGAGCCTGGTCGAGCACTGTGAGGCTGTGGATGAGGAGCTGCTGGTGGGGATGGATGCTAACTCCCATCACACTTCGTGGGGTAGTACAGGTACAAACACTAGAGGTGAGGAACTTTTAGCTTATCTTAGCTCTAAGAATCTACTAGTCCTAAATCAGGGGGAAGAGCCGACGTTTGTCACTAGGGCCAGACAGGAGGTCCTGGACATTACGGTGGCATCGAACCAGATGGCTAGGTATGTACTAAATTGGCATGTGTCGGATGAACCATCTTCTTCTGATCACAGACATATTAGGTATGATATCTCTCTAAATCCAGCCATGCTTCGCCCAACCAGGGATCCAAGAAGAACAGACTGGGACTCCTACAGGAGGGACCTGGGTGTTCGGGTTGAGGAGGCTGGATTGGAGTATGGTGGGAGGAGAGAGCTAGAAGACTCTGCCACATTGGTTGGCGAGGCTATAATAGAATCCTTTACCGATAACTGCCCTCTCAGTGAGGGGAGGAAAGTAGGGGATCCGTCATGGTGGAACAAGAAGCTAGCCAAACTTCGGAAGACCACCAGGAGACTCTTTAATAGAGCAAAAAAGAACGGGGAGTGGGACCTGTATAGGAAAACACTAACCGAATACAACAGGGCAATTAGAGAAGCGCGCAGGAAGTCCTGGAAGGAGTTTTGTCATGAGATTGACAAAAGTGCTCTCTAAGGACCCAGTTAACCCGGTGGGGATGCTAAGAAACCCACTGGGAAATATAACAAAAACGGCAGGGGAAACTGTGGAAGAATTAATCAGGACACATTTCCCTTCCAGTACCCTGAGGAAACTTGGGGGAGCAGACACTGAACCGGTTACCAAACTCTCCACAAGACGTGGTAAGAGGGAGGACTGGGAAGTGGCAAGGAGGATAGTAACTCCACAAAGGGTAAGATGGGCTATTGGCACTTTTAAACCCTACAAATCTCCAGGTCCAGATGGGATCTATCCTGTGCTGCTGCAGCAGGGAATGGATATGCTGGTGCTGGTACTTACTAAATTATACAGGCTAAGCATTGCTCTAGGGCATGTGCCGGCAGCCTGGAAATCTAGTAAGGTGGTCTTTATACCTAAGCCCACCGGTAACCAATCGGAAGGGAAAGGATAGACCTATCACACTCATGTCCTTTGTTCTCAAGGGACTTGAAAAACTGGTTGATAGGTATATTAGGGGGGGTGCTTTGGCTATCAAACCACTGCATTGGAACCAGTATGCTTACCAACCGGGGAAATCTTGCGAGGGAGCTCTCCATCAAGTGGTTGGTAGGATTGAGCAAATGATCGCTAAGAAAGGTTGTGCCATAGGTGCCTTCCTCGACATTGAAGGGGATTTCAATAACCCCTCAGTGGAGACGATGGTAAGTGGTGCAAGACGTCATGGAGTGGATGCGACCACTTGTGGTTGGATAAGTTCCATGTTAACAAACAGAAGCATTTCTGTAGAGGTGGCAGGGGAGGTCAGAAGGGCGGAGACAAGTCTGGGCTGTGCACAGGGGGGGGGGGGTTCTCTCTCCTCTGTTGTAGTGCCTAGTGGTTGACAACCTTATTGAACTCCTGAATGAACAGGGGTACTTCTGTCTAGGATATGCGGACGACATAGTTGTCCTGATCCTGGGCAGATTCCCTGATACAGTCCTTGAGGTAATCAGAAATCCTCTACGGCTGATTGAAGAGTGGTGTAAAAAGGAGAACCTTAGGGTAAATCCAAAAAAGACTGCTCTCATTAACTTCACCAGACAGCGAAAAGATCTGACGACCAGGATGCCCCGCTTGTTTGGTGAATACCTTGAGTTTGTGGGGGAGGTGAAGTACCTGGGAGTTACTCTGGACAGGAAACTCACCTGGAATCCACATCTTGAGAGGACAGTTAACAGGGCCAAAAGGGTGCTGATGACTGTGAGAAGAATGGTGGGTAAGAAATGGGGACTGAAGCCATCAATGATGCACTGGATGTATCTGAGGGTGATAAGACCTATGATTACCTATGGAGCTCTGGTGTGGTGGACAAAGGCCAACCAGGCACAGACAAGAGCTAAACTGAGCTCTATCCAGAGATTGGCCTGTCTGTGCACACTGGGAGCGATGTCAACTACACCAGGTGCAGCAATGGAAGTAATGCTTAACCTCCCTCCCCTTGAGCTTGTCCTTAGGGGAGAGGCGAGGCTAGCGGCATGGAGATTGCGCAACTCGAGCAACTGGGCTAACCTCCCAGATGTCTCGGGACATATGAGTATCGAGTGCGTGGTCAAAGAACCCGTCTTGGAAATGGGGAGCGACCACATTACTCGAATGTTTGCACCTGACCAGGTCCACCAAACTGTGATGGAATGGTCAGGGACATTAACATCGGGAGCTCAGATCTGGTACACAGATGGCTCCAAGATGGACTTCGGCACTGGAGCGGGGGTGTATTGTAAAGACCCAAGGGTAGAACTAGTTTTTTCCTTGGGGAGGCATACCTCTGTCTTTCAGGCCGAAGTATATGCTATAAATGCCTGTCTGGGAGAGATAGCGAGAAGGGAAACACATGGGGCCCGGATTGCTATTTTCTCCGACAGTCAGGCAGCAATTAAGGCACTAAACGGACACGTGGTCACCTCGGCCATAGTCAGGGAGTGCCTAATTAACCTACAAGCTCTGGCAAGGCACAATCAAGTCAAGATTGGTTGGGTGCCAGGGCATAGGGGAATACTTGGAAATGAATCCGCAGATGCGCTGGCCAGGGAGGGGTCCTCGACTCCCCTGATTGGACCGGAACCTGTGGTGGGTATTTCCAAATCCGGGGGGTGAAGTTGATCGCCTGCACGTGGTGCCCCCTGCTCTCGACTGAACGATCAACACAAGGTTCGCCTTTAAGCTCGCTGACCAGATACTAGAGAACCTTAACCAAATGAATCATTGTCTGCAAACGGCCCTTCTCAGGGCCCTGACATGAGCCTCCGAATATTATATTGGAACGCAGGAGGTCTTAATGATACAAAATTCTTACAATTCAAACGAAACGTCGTAAAACTCGACGTGGACGCATTTTTTATAGTAGAAGTGGGAGCTGCGACTGAATTCGCTGAATTCTACAAAATTCTAAATTATACAAGATATACTCTACCACGATCAAGACAAGTGGCTTCAGGCATTTTGATTGGGGTTAGAAGTGCACTCCGAGCCAAATTTGAGATATTGAACGAAATGCAAGCCAGTGACAAGGCTGAAGTGGTGCTGCTGCGGATCTGGAAAAATGGAAGGAGTTACAACATTGTTAACTTGTACAACCCCCCTGGAAATATATTGTCGACAGCAAAAATAGAAGACACTCTCCAACCAAACACTATCCTTGTAGGTGACTTCAATAGCCCCTCAACTAGATGGGGTTATAGCACAACAACTCCAGCTGGACGAAAAATAGAAGATATGATCGATGAAGGCCTGCTTGAAGTAAAACAAACTCCCCCTACATTTCTTTCTTACGCTGGGCAGAGCACTCGCCCTGACTTAGTGCTTGTTAGTCCTAACATAGTACTTAAAACGCAAGTCAAACTCCTAGAGGATGCAGCGGGATGTGGACATCGAGCTATTTACGTAAAAATTGATACTGGGAAACTCTGCTATATACCACAACGGGCCCCAAGATGGAATTTTAGGAAGGCGGATTGGAACCAGTATAGAAAAATCACAAATGAAGGACTTACAAACCAACTAAGTCACCAAACGCCCGAACTTGCTGTGGAAGCCTTCAACAGGACCATCCTCAAATGTGCCCACAAATGCATACCAAGAGGGCAGGTGAAAACTTTCCGCCCCTTCTGGAGCACCAAACTTGGCTCACTAAAACAAGCACGCAATGTAGCAAGGAAAAAAGCAGAAAGAACTGGTAGCCTTGCTGACTGTGTCTCACTCAGGAAGTCCCAGGCTGTGCTACAGAGGGAAATAAAACAGTCAAAGAGATCTGCCTTTCGTAGCTTTCTGAGCACAATGGACTTTCGTAGAGATGGAATAAAGGCACATCGTTTCATCTCTCGACTGGAAAATGACTCCGCTCCAACAGAACAGGAACCCTTCAGGACTGGTGACAGAATGTATTGTGAACCCGAAGACATCGCCAACCTTTTCTGCAAACACTATGCAAATATCAGCAGAGTCCTCAGACCAAGAGCTGCATTTAGATTCCTGCTGAAGAAACCGCTACCTGGTTGCACTACTGCCGCTGACCTTGATATTTGCATGAGAAAATTTACGATCTCAGAGCTAGAACAAGCGCTTCATAATACTAAAATAAATAAAGCTGCAGGGATAGACCAGATTTTCTCTGAAATGCTGAAGAAACTGGGAGGCACTGCTAAAGAGGCGCTCCTCAAAATAATAAACCTGACATGGAGCAAACACATTCCACAGCAGTGGAGGAAAGGCGAGATAATTCCAATCCTGAAAAAGGGTAAACCCGCTAGCGACACAAGTAGTTATCGACCAATTACACTTACTAGCGCCGCATGCAAAGTAGCAGAAAGGATGGTTGCAACCCGCCTGCACAAATTCTTCGAATTACATAATGTCATTGACGATGCACAAGCGGGATTTAGGACAAAGCGCAGCACAATGGACCATGTTGTTTATTTCTCCCAATGCATAAAGGATGGTTACAATCGTAGAATGTCTTCTTTGGCGGTCCTGGTGGACCTGAAAAATGCATTCGACACAGTATTGAGACAAATGCTAATACATAAACTATCACAGAGTGGAGTAACTGGCAATCTGTTTGCATGGATTAGGTCCTTTCTTTCTCAGAGACTAATCAGAACACGCTTTGCGGGTGCTACGTCCAAATATCGTCTTCAGCGGCAGGGCTTACCACAGGGAGCGGTCCTGAGTTGTGGTCTTTTTAATCTGATGATCAACGACATCCTTGAGGCTGTAAAGAGTGTTCCGGGGGTGGAAGCCCTGCTATATGCCGATGATTTAATTATGTGGGCTACCAGTAGCAACATGAAGTCTCTGGAAAATACTCTTAACGCTGCCCTATCAAAACTTGAACAATGGGCAAATGAAAATGCTATGGCAGTAAATCACTCAAAGACTACATTCCAGCTCTTCTCTCTGTCCACCAAACGCCAACATTTAATCTTAAAATACAAGGATAACGTTCTTGAAGAACACAACATCTCTAAATACTTGGGAGTCTCAATAGACCGAAAACTAACCTGGAAACCGCATATAGAATACTGTGCCCAGAGAGCTATAAAGAGATCAAAAATATTAAAACGACTTACGGCCACTACTTGGGGTGCAAATCAGGATGTCCTTATTGCAGCTTATAAGAGTTATGTCAGGCCGATCCTCGAATATGGAGCTGAGGCAACTGTTACGGCATCAAATGCAAATTCGCACAAATTAGAGATCACCCAGAACATTGCCCTTCGAGTTATAACAGGGGCCCCAAAATCTACCCCTGTTGCTGCAATGGAGGCCCAAACCCAAATCGAACCTATGCTGGCTAGAAGAAACAAACTAACACTCAATTTTTGGGAGCGGTACAAGAGGACATACAGTCATCGCTGGACATATTACAGGCATGCGACCGAAAGGCTAAAAACCCAAAAAACATCACTATCAACGTACAACGATCTCCTGAATAAATACAATATTCAGCCGGGAGTACCAGCTAAACCGATTCAACATTTGACTTTTAACAACCTACCACCAGCTAGTCTGAAACTGCAAAACCATAATGCCTCAAAAAGTCAATCAAATCCCTCAGAGCTGAGGGCAGCAGCCCTTGAAACTATTAATTCTAACTTCCCGCCAGATGACTGGCTGCACATCTACACAGATGGATCATCAGCAAGCGGTGGAACAAGAGCTGGGTTCCACAGCCGATTATTCGAAGGGGCTGTGGCAGTTGGCAGTAGCCAGAGCAATTATGATAGGGAGGTTGAAGCTATCTTGGCAGCATCCATTGAGCTTTCAAAAATCAAAGGGACCTATAAGGCTGTATTTCTTGTGGACTCTATGGCAGCAATACAGGGTGTCACTAGCAACAGACAAGTGGAATGCCACCGAACATTGTCCTGTAGAAAGCAACTAGACTCCCTTCAGGAGAAGGGTTGGCAAATTCACATTCAGTGGGTGCCAAGTCATGTCAATATAGAAGGAAACGAGAAAGCCGACACTCTCGCTAAACAGGGAGCTGCTTTACCGCAGCCACTTATCTCAACCTCTTTTCAATCGGTCAAAATACAGATAAACTCAGCTTTAAATCGCAGCACGAGAGAAAACCTAATCAGGGCCTCTCAAAACAAAAGCTGGGCTACACTCGTCACCGAAGGACCAATAAACCGTAGCCTTCCCCGCCGCACTGGTGTAGCACTGTTCCGCCTGGCTACTGGCCACGACTACCTGGCGGCACACCTCCACAGGATTCATGTACTCCAATCGCCGGATTGCATGTTGTGTGGAAACGGAACCATGGATGCGGATCACCTCCTCACATGCACTTCCTTGGGCTACGTCCAGCCGGACAAAGAGGACAATGAGGGACGTCTCTCTCGATTGTACTGGTCAGCGCGCCACCAAATGGCCCAACAGCCAAGGGTGGGCGTTGGCTAGTAAGTAAGTAAGTAAGGTATTTCCAAATCCATGGTCAGGATGACAGTGCGAAGGTGGATGGCTGAAAGACACTGTGAGCACTGGATCAGGGCCGAAGGGATGAGACACAGTAAGCTAACTCTTAGGAGACCTTCCTAGGGGCTGCAGAAGAGTCTCATCTATCTGTCTAGGCAGGAATTAAGGATAGCCACAGGACTACTCACGGGATACTGTGGACTAAGGAAACATTTGCATAAAATGGGTATCTACAAGGATGAACCAGTGTGCAGATTGTGCGGGCAGGAACAGGAGACTGCCACACACATTATTTACAGATGTGGAGTACTTGCTGAGAGGCGCTTCAACCTCTTTGGTGATGGAACGGCTTTGGTGGATGCTGAAGGTAAAACTCTAGTCAGGAAACTCCTAAACCTGGTAAGAGGGAAGGGGTTATTTGACTAGATCAGGAAGGTAAGTACAATATACCTTAAGGTAGCAGTGCTTCGGGCAATTCAAACCGGCTCCCAAGTTAAAAAAAAAAAAAAAAAAAAAAAAAAAAATCCATCTGTCAACATCATATGCGTACGAACACTAAATAGCTAAATATACACTTAGCTAATAACATAACTAAATTATATCAAATAAATTACTAAAACATAAGTGACAAACCTTACTTTTAAACGCTCCTGTTCCGAAAATGTTGGATATTTTTGCATCTATGAATAAAGGAAAACTAAAAATGAATAGGTATATTCTTGGTATGGCAACAAACTTAAGGTATATGGGATTGCAACTGATGCAAGACACTGGATGAAATCATTACAATTGTGTAACGTGTAACATTATTATACCATTTCTAAAAGTTTTAAAATTTATTATGAATTTTAAAGAATAATCAAACTGCACTTATGATACATAGAGTTCATTAAAATAATTGATGTTACTGTATTGTTTTTTAAATATTTCTTTTTTAATTTATTTGTAACAAACAGTATTTTTTCAACTGTCATTAATTCCCAGAAATCACGCTTTCAGTAATAGTAAACGCATTTTTGAAAAGAAACTCCATTGGATCTGAAGAGACCTCGTTCTGTGTTGTGGCCCGCGGCTCGGGCATTGCACTCTCGTAAGGGAGGTTCAGTCTAGCGCAGTTGATAAGAAGGTGTTACAATTGTTATTCTCAAGGAGTTTACTTCCAGTCTGGTGATGCTTTAAACTGCTGCTAGTTTTGAAATAAAAGGTAAAGCTATTGCATGATACGGTGATGGAATCGTGATGGTCAAGAAACATATAAACGAGATGTCATATATTCACAGAAATAGGAAATAATATGCCATAGAATTTATAAGAAAAAATTAACAACGAAAATACATTATCCAATTGTAAATCAGATGTAAAGAGACGAATCAATGGATCTACTATTAAAAACTGGGTTAAATTTAACTCAAATAATAAAACATCCCAAACTAGTGTCTTGAGTAGGAACTTTTAAAACTTGATTCAATATCATGTTTTTGTTATTTCTTATATTATTTTTTATTACCGCTATTATCTGTATAGGTAAATATAGTAACTGTATTTGGATGAAAATAATTTTTATCTCTGACACGGTACTATGAGCATAGTAAAAGGAGACTTGCACAAGTGAAACGGAATAATGTGAAGCTGCCACATCAGGGAGAAACACCTTCTGCATATTTTCAACACTCCTTGTATTCGTAGTCCACATCCACAGTCGTAACTTGAAGAGGACTAAACTTTTACTGTTATTTTTGAATCAGTAATTCTAGTAATATTAGTAAAAGTATTTACGTTTTACTTTATTTAATAGAGTGAAAGCGACTATGGGTTTAGAGTGAAGCTCTGAAAGATCAACAAATTGATTTTAACTGTAAAAAGGGCTGAAGAGGGCGAGAACATTCGAGTGAGTGAAGTCAAGAACTAGAGTTCCATATAGTAAACTGAACAATTGATGAACATCCGGCTCACAGACAATTTTTGCAACATAGTGGATAAAAAGAATAAACCTTATGTCTTGACACAGCTTCAAAATACTCTTAAAGTCCCAGAGTAAGAGATTTCACTCCCAAAGAAACTCCATACCTAATGGGTTTTTTTATATCGTAACCAATTTTTTATGAAAGAAAATATAAAAACAGAATAAATCTGGGTGAATTCCGATGCATTACTTAAATTTCGTCTCTATATTATAATACTAACTGAATTTCATTTCACTCTAACACATAAATTATTTTCATGAGAAGGGGCTGTGCAGCTGACATATAAATCATACGCTATGGTCCAAGGGTGTGAATTTAGCCAGGGATTTAATATGGAGTTACAAAGTAAGAGTTTTAGTCACAGATGCTCGCTGACAGCTACAATAAATTTGGTTTTTTACTTCTTTTATGAGGTATTTGAAACAAAGTCGAAATAAAATTGTTGAGCAAATGTTGAAAAATACACACACACTGCAACGGTGTGATATACCGTGGCAAATAGGAAATAAATAATTTCCTGGTTTTAAGTAATAAAGTTGATTTTTAAATTAATCAGGTTTGGAGTTATACAAATAATAAAGAGTGAAAAATTAAATAAAATCATAAATAGAATAATTAAGCTAAATTAAAAAGTATTAAAGAATAAATTTGTAATAACTAGCTAAATTTGACCATCGGGAGTGGGGCGAAAATTGTCTGAGTGCTTAAAAAAGCTATCTTAAGAACCAAACCACGTAGAACTTTTATCGACATTTTAAAAGAACCAGAATAAGCCAGAATAAACATTAGTGAAAACAAAATTTGAAAAACTTAAAAAACAAAAAAGTTACAGCAGTTTTAATAAAATAGAAATTTTTCAGTGTTCCAAACCTGATAATCAAACTCTGCAAGCTAAAACAGATTCGTTGCCCGATTTGCCTGTACAAGGAGAAAATCCAAAAATAGCAAGTATTGCAGGCGGGGTGAGGTAGGTTAAATTCTCCGCTATATATACTAGGTCTCTAAGACCTTAGAGACAGTATGAAATAAATTTTTAATACGAGGTGCCGCGGAACGCTATGCTGGACCGCGGATAGGACCGCCATCAGGCCAGATGGACCAAACCTCAACGCTTCCGACGTCTAGGACTACCAAGGAATGAAGGCTCCAGACTCAGCCTCCAGGACGCGGGAATGGAGGAAAACCACCACCGACGAGCCAGGGATGGCAACTTCCGATGTCCAAGGACCAGGGAATCCAGACGAGGGACTCTAGGACCGGCTGGAACATCTTTGGCAAGTCATTTTCTCTATTCGATACCAATTACGTCAAATTTAGTCAGTTAATTTTATTAAATTCAAACAAATATACAAGCTTAAACAATGACTTCACTCTTTATAACATTTAAATAAATTTTATGCTTAATAAAATGAATTTATGTGATCAGAATATTTCAAATGATAAATACTAAACTTACAAAGGGTTTTTGGCCATGAGCCATTTATTTTCAAATAAATAAGAATTTTTTGGATATTATAAATTTAAAAATTAAGTGTCATAAATACGAATTTACAAATTCAATATAGAAGATAAATTTTTATTATGTGTAATTTGGAAAATAATTTTATGTTTATGTAAATGTAATTGATATAAATGGAAATTATAAGATTTTAAAGGATGAAAAACAACAAGTTATTCAGTGAATTGTTTTGTTAATATAATTGTGTTGTATTTGAAAGTATAAATTTTCTTTTTTATTTAAATAAATAAAATTAAATATGTTATAAAAATCTACAGTATTTGCATTTCATCCTGTGTCGAATAATCAATAAAAACTGTTTAGCTTTTTCCAACTAATATGAAAATGATTATTAAATCAGTAAACAAGCTTAATTAAATTTCATTAAATGATAATAGTTAAAACCTAATGTTTTTAAAGAGTTTCTCTCAACTAACGTCATTGAGCTAGCCTAAAGATTAGTTGGTTTTTTGTATAAAAGTCCAGAGATTTATCTACTGGCAGATTGTGTTTAAAAGGACACAGGAGCCTTTTAAAATAGGTAATTTAAACACTATCATATTTTGCACGTTCCCTTGCTGTCTCTGCAGATCATCATCAGGTGGTAAGACTCTGTGAATATTTTGTGTATTATTTTTAATGTGTTTCTTTCCAGCTGACTATTGAAATGACATGTGTGACTATATCTAGACCATTCATAATTGATAAACCAATTTTGGGGAGTTTATACTTATTTTAAATAGTAGTCAGCGGGAATAGGCTTGTTTTGGGCCTGGCCTTACGAGCGGGAAATGTACACGTAACTCAGGGTTTTCAGCACGGTTTAACAAGCGGGGTGATTGGCAGATGTTTGGTTTGTTTATAAATAAGTTTTTTAAACAACAGATTTTTGTATTCTGCGAGAAAGGGATATCAACAATCAAACAAAGGAGGGGGGGGACGTTGCAACACACACACACACACACACACACACACACACACACACACACACACACACACACACACACACACACACACACACACACACACACACACACACACACACACACACACACACACACACACACACACACAACACACACACACACACACACACAGACACATACAGTAATGCCAAACGTTGATCTCAGGGGGACGACAATGAGTGGTTGAAAGAAGATCTTGCTGGAGGTTTTTATTCAATCCTCCCTTTTCCCTCCAGCTTCTAAAAAAAAACATAGTACAAAATATATAGTAAAAAATAGCATTTAATAGAACCTGTTTACATACCATTTCATAACAGTCCCATAACAGACAAGTATTAAATAAATTATTTTACAAAATATTATTATAGTTAAAAATTATATTCCGGAATTAAAGTGGTCACTCCGATTTCCAGAATTAGACTGTCTCACCAACTTCCGGAATTGCCCTCTCCAACAACAAGGGCTTCACTCTTTTCAGCTTCTAAAAGGTGACGATTTTCTCTCCGGTTGTCCAAAAATTATATTCCTTTTTCAATTCTCTCTGCCTTGCCCAGCAATGATTTCCCTATTCCTGTTTCAGGCAATTTGACCTGTATTCCATTTGTGGTTTTCGCGTAACAATAATCCTTTTTGCTTTTCCATGAGACCGATTTCGGAAATTACTTTTTTGACTATAGAAATCTACTTTAGAAATTGTCTGTACTTGTGGGCTTCACCTCTGTTCAATTTACCAGGCTATAGATTTACTTTTAGAGTGCCCACTTTAATTTGTCTAAGAATAAGAATGTTTTTTTTCAGGTACCAATATACAGTGATCTCTTGCTCTCAGGATTACAACAATTGCATTGTTTACGCTTGCTAGTTTTACAAAAGTTGGATTCAATATACTTTGTTGCCATTGTTTTGGCATCTGAAAACGTTTATTTTGCAGTTCTTGACAGAGTATGTCTTGTTACTCAGCATTAACGTTTCAGCAAGTATTTGCATTTTTATTTGTCTATTTTAATTCCACTCACTCTTACTATTCCAGAGTTACTTGGTTCTTATTCGTGGTGCCAACTTAGCAATGTTCAATGTATGTATCTAAAGTCTTTGTATGCTATTTTATCTTAATAAATAGGATTGCATCTATTGTATAGTTTGTACCTAATTCGAATGTCCCCTATAGGTTGTAGAAGTTATTGTATTATTAATTCCATTCTCATATCAATAGAGATTGTACGTATAAACACATTGTTTATACCTTTGACCTATTCTACCCGAACCTTGTACTAAGAAAAGTTAGTGGATACTGTAATATAGCACATTAAAGGGAATCAGTGGAGAAATTAATACAGTAATTATTTCAACAGATATTAATGCTGTATTATTCGTTTAGATTTAATAGAATTTTAATTCTGCATTACAATTAGAAAATAATTCCAAAGTGTTACTTCACTACAAAAATCTTGAAAAATGAATTAATATAAATTTTACTCCTTTCTTTTTTTATTATAAGAAGAAAAATAAGAATAATATATTACTATATGTTTTCAGATTTTTATGGCTCCCTAATTTCATCAAACAATTTGTATGTTGAATGGGTAGAGATATTTCGTACTTCATCTGGATAAAACTGAAATATCACTACCCTTTTCACTAGAAGTACATATAACGGGAAAAAAATTAAGACCTCAGTATTTTTATCAAAGATTTGATAAATCAACGCAACGCCGATATTAGGTAAAACTGTAACTTTGTTGAATACCTTACTAACCAATTATATAGGGGCAAGTACTAAAAATGTTTTCTGCGGATAGCTCCTATGTTACATCGCCTAATACAAGCCTCAGCTAAAGCGAAAATTAAGGGGCAAATGCTGCTGGAAAAATGTTTATGGTTAACTCCTCCAGCAATACAATAACTAATTCTACATGAAACACTTTATTTCATCGTATCACCTCATACATATTTTGTTTTATAAACTTAATAAATATGCTAAGTTCTATTTTTGTATTTTTAAAATTATTTCGTTAGTATTTGATATTTATAAGTTTTTCAAAATATTTTTGTATTATTTGCTGAATTGTTCAGTAAAATAATAATACTTTAAAAAATGTTTATTAAATTCCTTTCAAACGTGGTTTTTTAAAAGGAGCTTAATTATAAAAACAGGATAGAATATTTATGACGTTATAACTGTGACTTATTACGCTTGACTAAACTCCATTTATTTTAAAGTTATATATGTAAATTTTGTCCATCTATGTGAATATTTTAAAGTAATTGTTATACGTATAAGAAAATCAGTATATGCACAAAAAAGTATATCTGATAACATATGATACATCTTACGTTTATATAAGCATAGGCACAAGAAGACAAAACGGCGCTGTGTAGGCAATATGATATTAACTTAATTGTGTCTGTGGAACAAAATACATATATAGAACAGTAAACGGTTACGAAAATAAAGTAGAGAACAAATTGTAAAAATGCAATAATTTTACAAATCATACGGAAATATTATGTAAGAACTTTTATCAATACTTAATATAAAGAATTTTCGAATTACTACAAGTGCTTAAAGTGTTCATTACTGGACGCAAAAAAATATGCACAAGTAATATTAAATGATTCACTATGGAACTAAGAAGTTGTGATAGGGCAGCATCGAAGCTTTTGTAAAGTGTAACTAAATTTTACAGTAAAAATAATACTGTTTTGCGGAAACCATATGATTAAATGTAATCCGTCACTCAGTCTAAATTTAAATAACTAAATAAAATTGTAATAATGGAAAACATTATTTTATTTGGAAAATAATTTTATTTTGTCATGATGAGCTTTAAATTAAGTATCATGCAGGTTGTATCTTTTGTCTGAGAGGCAATGCCAGTGATGAACCCTGTTTTCAATTTTCCTTTGTGGTTATATGTTGATTATTGTTTCAATTTGCAGCGACCACAGACACCAACAATGGAACCTTTCCATGGATATAGAACACAGGTTAATCCCACAGTATGTACAAAGAGAACAAGAATAATGTTT
>JBAIZL010000001.1:192579340-192591840 GCA_036971475.1 Prosapia bicincta
GACAAGCAAATACGCACCAAAGAAATATTAATTATAGAGTGATAAAGATTCACATTTAAGTTTTTTAATTTTTATGAAATTGTTAGTAGAAAATTATCAAGGAGAGGTTGCTATTTTATTTATACTAGTGAGGTAACTTCAAAACGAAATCCACTCGTATTTTACTACTACAAAATTAGAACAGAATTTTTATAGCTAAAATGTTTTAACTATAATAACAAAATAATAATTTTCTTTAAGTGAGTCATTACATGATGAAGTAAACATGAAGCAAAACAAACAAAAGAATTAATAAAAAACGAATAATCTAAATTTATATTGAAACTAACAATATGTTTAAAACAACAGTTAAAAGATGTCAATTAAAATTTATTTGCTATAGAAATTTCAAATAATTTTTTCTAGGCTTGATGTTGATAAACACATTTTGTGATTAACAGGTTATTGGTATGTCTTACTTAACTAAATCTGTTTCCTCTCAATTACTCTTGTATGCAACGAACTAACATTCATTTGTGTACACCTACTAAAACTTAATATTAGTTATTCGGGTTTTCTTAAAATAAATATTAGGTTTGTTGATGTCGATACCTTGGAGTATTTTGATCTTTTCAACACTCGTATAAATAATATAAATTTTAAAATACTTTTGAAATGCAAAGCTCTCCCCGAATTTTTCATTGTTTCATATAATTTTATATATGCCTAATTCTAAAAATCTTCTGTAAAACTTTGACAAAATAACTTATTTGAGTTCTTAGTATTATATATAAATGAATACTTTAATCCTCCATTTAACATAACTTATCTTCCATTTTGACATTTCTATTATAAATACTACTGTTGACAAACAATTTTGTCTTTTTCTGAAATATTACATTTTGTCTCCTGGAATGAAAAAATGCTCATGGTGTTACCGTAAATAATGCTTTGTTTTTACTTAAACAGAAAATAAGACCTTTATAAAATATTTTATATATGACAAAATCAGTCACATGCCGATATTATAACTCAACATTCTCAAACATAAATTAAACTATTTTTACTATTCCATGAATAAATTTTTTTTTCATGAATCCAGTAATAGGCAGGTAAAATCTTCTTTCATTATTTTTTGCCTCTCGTTTAAATATCACGTAGCCTAATAAAAATCATTAAATGGACTTTGAATGTGTAGAAATGAATGCGTTGTTTGGTAATGACTATTATTTGGACATATTTTGTAAAATTTTCAGTATTACATATATTTATAGAATATTTAAAACTTCGTTTGACTTAGCGAATAATCTAAAGGTTATAATGTTTTCATAAGTGATTCTCCCTTAAATAAATCATATGTAGAATTTGTAAATATTCATTTAAACCTATTAGATGCATTCAATAAAATTTTGATTCAATATATTGAAAATCTCTTAGTTACTAAGCCTCTCAGTAAACGGAACAGTGCATCAATTCCATGTTTGTAGCTACAGTCAAGAGACTGTTTTGTTTCCAGCAATAGACTTTGATCTACCTGTAGACAAACCCACACACTTCCTCCATTCAATGTCATGTTTAGTAAAAAAGTCATGCAGTGCAGTAAAAATAACATCTGATGCTGTGTGAAGAAGTTAATAGGGTTACAGAAACACAAAAATACTTCATAGGGTTGCAGTTCAAAATGTACAGTTTTAGCCGAGTGTTTTCGATCGGACACGACGGAAACTGTTTGTCTATACACTCACAAATGTTTTTATTAAAAAGAAAAACGTTTGATATATGAGTTAATTAACATTTAATTCAATTAGACAGCTAACTTGCTCTTTGTGTGCACATAATGGATAATGGACATGATCACACTTTTGATTTAAAAAGCTTTGTAATATAGACATCAAAAATTAGTAGAACAGGTGTATTTCCTAATATTAATTCTTTGTATTTTTTGTAAAACATTCAAAGTTTCCAATACATAAAGAAACAGTAGAACAGATACCTGTAAATAGTTACGTTCTGGGTTGACAAAGAAATGTATCTCCAAAAACGGCGTCCTTTTAGGTGATGATAACCAAGATTGGTTTTTATTTAAAAAAAACCTATTTAAACAAGGAATATCTGTTGCCAAGTTTCATTTATTGCTATATGTCTGACTGTCATTGTAAATATTTTGCACTTTTTAGAGTTTTTATTTAAATCTAACAACATTTGGTAATAATACTTTTGTAAAATGATTTGTATTATTTTAACAATATAATGTAACATAATTAAATATTTCGTTATCCATAATTTAATATATTTTAAAGCATACATTAATAATGTAAACCCAATTGTTTTCTGTAATTAGGCAATTTAGTTAGGTATTTAACCTAGAATTTGTAATCTACAAAACGCGGAAAAGCGAAAAAAAACGTTTTCCTAAAAAAAAGTTTCCTAGTGCCTAACTTGCTAGTTGTCGCTTTATGGGTAGTTACAGAATGTATGTAATCACGCCGATAACACTAGTTATTCATGGCAAAACTTTTGAAATCATAAAACAATGAGGGGATAGAAAACGTATTGCAAACGGGAAACCTTGACAGTGAAACAAATGAAAAATTCGTCGACTTTCTCCAAAATATTCCTAGTTTTAAGTGCTGGCGTGAATGAATAGATGAAATAGGATGAAGGTCATGAGTCTACAACTAGATATATTGAAGGCTTAATGAGCGCACAGCCAGCGACGGCCGAAGTTGATGAAAGAAAACAAACCATGATCCATAGCGAAGCTTTCCATGCATTAGACCACCTGATCAAGCATCATCAGCCAATCGTCTACTCTATCAAAGGTGGAGAGATATTTCACCAACGTAACGTCTTCAACGAAACAAGCAAACCATCATTACATATTAGTTTTATCAAAACTGATAGATTATGTACTTATATATGTACAGTAATGTATTAAGGAACTGTATAGTACTTATACTAGTATTATACTCGTAAATGTACAGTAAAGTATTAATGAACTGTACATACAGTTATTTAACTAAATTGTAAACTACTTTATAGGCTATATTGCTATTAAAATATAACTAAAATCTTCAATAAGCATAACTTATGTACTTATTTCAAACCATCGTACATCCACATCCAATAGGAATGGTTGTGATTATGTAATACAAACGGACATCATTAAAAAACCCTTCCCTTATCCGGATAGGGCTGTCGCCACATTGATACAGATATGAGAGGCTTTATTGTAATTATAATATTTATAATAATAATAATAATAATAATAATAATAATAATAATAATAATAATAATATAATAATAACTACTTATGAATTAAACTCCCCTTATTATCTGTTTAATTTGACCGTTATCGATTAGGTTCGTAGTCCAGACATTTACAATCGGCAATGGATGATCTGTTGGCAACAGCTACTTAAAATTAACGTTTCAATAACAGAAACACTCTTAATTCAGCCTAAATATATAGAAGTACTCAAATGTACCTGATATAAACCACACTAATTATATGTATACATTTATAAATTGGGTTTCAGAAAGAATCTAAATTATCCTTAGAGATAACAATAACTTTTAATAAAATTATACTTACAAACGAAGCCTTCTAGAGTTGGCTCCAATTGACAACTTTGAAATATTGTTTTTTTTTTGTTATGAAATCCTAGACAAACCTGGTTTCCCAGCATGTGTACGTTGTAGTTATCTCCTACAAAGGGCTTTGCAGTCATTCAGGTCCTGCTGTTAGTGTCTCACTGTTTATATCTTTCCAATCGTTAATAAAATACTTTTTATTCATTCAAATACATTTTTTCAAACTTGTACTGTATGCCACTTAATGTTAATATAGTTAACATATAGTTAATATGTTAATATATAACCTAAGTAGGAATTGCAATTAAAAAAAATGTTTATATTACGTATTTATTTGTAGCAAAATTAAAATAATATAATAAGTTCATTGTTGCTATGAAACGAAATGTTTTGTTGCTAAAAACAATTGTTTTCTTTTTCTAATATATTATTTGATAGAATATTACGTATAATATCATTTAATAATACCATTAGGTTTCAAATAAACGCTACTTGGGAATAAACTTAAAATATATTTTACACAAAAGCAAGGGGCATGAAATGAATTTGAGCCATTTTGAGTAAAGGCATGAGATGAAGTTTTTTTTTTTAATTTACTGAAAAACTACTATATTTATAGCTTTATGATACGTTATGGGTCACTACATATACAACTTAATTCAGATATATAAAGGTATTTATACGTAAGTAAATAAAACAAAGGAACTTTGATATTACGAGTCTTTCCGATAAGGTATAAAGTTTTTTCACTATGAAAAATTACGTAAAATGAATACCTTGTTTTTTCGTAGCGTGGTAAGTTATAAAAAATATACGTTTTATTAAAAAATATATAACCTTTTGTAAATATTCCCTTATAATATATTTATTATGTCGTAATGATTACCATTTTTAAGAAACCCATATTAGTGTTGTAAAAACATTGTTTTCACCTTTTAAGAAATTGCTAGGAAAAATATTTATATAATACTCCCATTAACTTTCAATTCCTTCTATTAGCTCACTCTCTCCTTATTTATATATATATATGTATATATATATATATATATATATATATATCTTGTACAAATTTTCAGTGGATTGTAGTGGATGACGTTGATAAAGTTTAATTGATGTTGATAAAGTTTAATATTTATTCTTTAATTCACCATTTCTATTAAAGTTTGTGCTAGGTTGGATTAGAACTGAATGATTACATATTTGAAATTCTTCAATTTGGAACCGAGCTAAAGTTTCCATAGCTTGAAATCTATTACTTATAGATACGTATAAAATTATAGGAGAAATATCCTTGCAGTAATGAAGCATAATGTGAAATGCATAAAATGAGAAATTATAGACCACTATAAGCGTCATAAATTAGAAACCAAATAAAGAAAATAAATAGTATTAATCAAAAATAATAGGCCAATATAAACTATATAGAGGGGGAAATGGAAAACTGCAAGCAATTCACATTTATTTTTGGCACTTAGTATTGTGATTCTGCCATAGGTATACCAGTACCCATATTTATATTATTTTGTATATAAAATAAAAAGGAACAAAAATACAATTTTTCTTCGTTGGCCTAGGTATGAATTGACTTTAAAACATTTTTTATATATCTTGTATATGATTTGAAAACATTCTTGTCCACTGGTGAATTCGCCACTGGTCTAAAGTTATCCACTAATGTAAAGCTATTCACAGGTGTAAAGTTATCCACTAGTGTAAAGTTATAAACTGGTGTAAAGTTATCCACTGGTGTAAAGTTTTCATTTGGTGTAAAGTTATCCCCAGCTGTAAAGTTATACTCTGGTGTAAAGTTATTCACTGGTGTAAAGTTATCCACTGGTGTAAAGTTATCCACTGTTGTAAAATTATCATTAGGTGTAAAGCTATACACTGGTCTAACTAATTTTAAAAATACTTAACTTAGTGAATACGTAATTACCATATAATTTTTCCATTTAACCCTTTGTATGATATATTCCAGATTAAGGTATCTCCTACTGTGTTTTACATGTAAGAAATAATAAAGATTGTGCTCTCTAATTGTAAGGAATAATTCTTAATATTTTTAAAGTTTTGCAACAACTCGTCCACTAAACCCTCGGTTTTTGCTCGTCCACTAAATTGGCAACATTCATCTTATGCCCACATTTCAAAGCCACTATTTTCTTGTTTCCGCTTCGTACATTTATTTAGCAACATAAAACATTTCAAACGATTGAAGCCTCAGAGCAAATGAAATATCCGTATCTTGATGGGCCGGAATGTCTCCAACGCTCTGAATTCTTTACGACCGTCTTCTATTACGACTCAGATATTTGACTATTGTTCGAGATTTCAAGCATAAATAAACGCATGGTGTTTATTGATGCAACATAAATAGATAGGTGTACCATCTAAATGTATACATGATTCAATCAGTTATGGAAAATATTAATTTTAATGTTAAAAGAACCGTTGTGTATTCCTATATTGATCTATGTATAGTTAAAATATATATTAAAAATATATATACACTTTCATGGACTAAACATAGATAGTTAAATAAAAAGTATTCAGTAAAATAAATTATAAAATACTACTGCAATTAGTACTGCAAATGAATAGTTAAAACATTACAATTATCAAAATACCTTAAATGAATTAAAAATTTTCAAAATGAATGAATCAATCAAAAACTTTTCATAAACATAAATTAAATTCTTAAACTGATTATAAGTGTATAATCATTTCCTCTCATTTAGTGAAATGAAATATTTTTTCAACTTCAAATTTTTTTCAAATTTGTTTTTTAACGGAGGATGGAGACAAAATGTATAAAAATTATAACAGCTGTCAAAGATTAGTTTAACTTTTATAGTTTTACATATGATACATAAAATACAATAATAAAAAAAGGTTAATTTTTATGCCGCAAACCATATATATTGATTAAAACCATTAATTTATTATCAACCATAAGAAACCATAATAATTAGCACCATAGAATGATGAAATCAATTTAGAAACACATTCTTTTATCAAGCAATTCCTTAGCATATACTGCAATATTTATTGGGACTAGATTAGTATAAAAATTGAGAGCAGAGAAGAGTAATTATAATTCATAAACAATTATAAACCCCAGATCAATCTGATAAGCCTTCCTATTCAAACCTCCCTCGAATATTCAACCACTTTATGCAGCAAAACACTGAAGGAAAAAAGTATGTTTTTTCCTGAAAGTTTTAATATCCTCTCCGGGTGAATAGCTAAAGATTCATTTTTGTATTGTAAAGTTACTCCAAAACAAATCTTGTTTTGAGATTGGCACAATATTATTCATATAAATTAACTGATACATTACTGGTTTGAGTGTGTTTTATCATTATTTGATAGTGGTCGACATGTAAACAAATAAACTAGAAAATATTTCAGAAATTTATTTTATGCAATTTTTATGAAGGACTTTACATTTACTACAACAAATACTTCACCGAAAGAGTTCAACGTTCTATGTGATTCGATTTCTTTATAAAGTGAATGACTTTGACAATGTGAAGTCTTTTGTAAATATTCGGAGATTTTCATTTTATTTTTGTACAACACTCTATTTGATGTACGAGAGAAGAATGTAAAAGAAACAACACAATCGTTTGCTTTAGTCTATACGTCGGAAGGAAACTGTTCAGTAGCGATTTTCTTAAAACTTATGTAACCTTTCCAATAATTTTATAGTAAAATTTCAGTTGAATAAATAATTCATATGATAGACATAAATAAGCTAGGAATAGTTACTATATTTTCGGGGAATAGTTTATATATGTTTATATATATATATATATATATATATATATATATATATATATATATATATATATATATATATATATATATATGTATACTTACAATAGCCTTAAAATCTCAAATAAAAAACACAATAACTTAAATGTCTATAGCATTACTCATGTCTTATTTTATATTTTATTTATTTTTCTGCATTTTATACAATACAGCTTAATCTTTTATTCAATAGTTAAAAATACATGTAAACTTATTTTAAGACTACTATACTAGAGTAGGGTGAAAAGTTCGTTACCTGACAGAGAAATATCGTGATTTTTAGTTTAAAAAGCCTTAGTTTTCTACATAATCTCCCTTGACAACAACACACTTGGTCCAGCGTTTCTCCAACATCAGTGTTCCTTCCCGGAAGTGAGAGTCTGGAAGCCTGTTAAAATATTCATTTAACGTCTTTATTGATGGCGAAGCGCTTTCCAGAAACAAATGTCTTCAGGTTTGGGAAGGCAAAGAATATTTTATACATATATTATTTTATATATTTTACAATTTATTATGAAAAATAAAATCAGAAAAATATAGGTTTCAATTGTGCTAAAAACTGGTTGAGTTTACTTTCTTCTTTGACGCTACAGAGAGCAGGGGATTACCCACGTGGGCGATATTGTTCCTAAAAGTATACACTGAGAACTACAAACGATATTCTTTGGACATCCGATTGCAAAAATAACAAAAGTAGAAGACGCAAATCAAATATAGTTTCTAATATTTATAAATCCAAACGATGTATGTGTACATGATTTTTTTAAATATTAATTTTAATCCATCAAAAACGGTACAGCATTTGTGTTTAATTATCGTAAAAACTTAATTAATTAAAGTTTTTAAAGAATTAAACATTGGCGATCAAGGGATAATCCAAAACAATGTTATAGGTAGTCAGGGGCGGAACCTTTGGAGATTATACTTATGCTTTTTTGTACCTAAAATCATGGAAATGTTGACATAAGTTAGTGGTTTGCTTAAATAGTATTAAATGAATGAAACCGTATGAGTTACACCCTGGATCAGCAATGGGCTGTATTTGTTACGATGTTGACCTAAAACCCTCTGAAGATGATGACAAAAGGATGAAACATACGTAAGGATTTACTCAACTAAAACCTTTCATACTTACTTTTAAAATACTTTGAATGCTGCAGCCGCTTTTACAACGCTGTTTACGTTTATTGAAGGTGAGATATTCTACTCGGGTCAGGAAGTTTAACAACTGGATATGCTTCATTCAACATTAGTTGATAAACGGTCATCAAGTATCAGGCAGTCAGACATTTGCCATTAAAAAAAAGATTTATTAAAACACTATCAAAATCATAAGTCTTTGTATAGATAAATGTACTAGTTAATATTTTATATTAACGTTGTGTGCACAAAAAAGATTTTTTAAAAATAAAATTATTATTTTTTTATATAAATTTTGTGTGCTCGAGCATTTTTTTTATTATCAAGTACGGGACTACACTAATTGGATACGAAAAAACAGAAAATAAGATTTCAATTATACATTAAGTTTTCCTCAATAGGTTCTCTAACGTTATGCACAGTACTGCTTGTTTTACTATAGGAAAACCTTCTATAACCAGCGACATGCCGACCCTGAGAGTTCCGGATATTAGAGCTTTTACTGTTGTAATAATAGATATACATTTATATTACAAATATATAACACATCTAGTCTATAGTAAATTAGACATCTATGGTAAATTACTACTATAGTAAACTCACTATAAAAATAACAACTATAGTAAATTAGATAGATTAGTACTGTAACTAATCTAATTTACATTTGGTTCTGATATAGACTTCAGGCTTTTTATAACTTAAAATATGTGTAAAAATGTGGGACAAATATATTTTGAAACTTCGATTAACATGCCGTACTGGTAGTAACGTGATGAAGTAACACAATCTTATCATGTGATGAAGTAACACAATCTTATCGTGTGATGAAGTAACACAATCTTATCATGTGAAGTAACTTGTAGGCTTTAAAAATCAACAATAAATAACTAATTAATTATTAATTAATAAGTTAATTAACATTTCAATTTAATTTTCTTTTGTGAATTTATAAAATGAAGTTTCATCTCATGAAAAAAGCTCTGCAAATTTCTCATCTTCCATTTGAAGAACCATCTTATATTATACGTTCCTCCTCATCACATGATTGTGACACAAGTATATTCTCTGGTAAATTTTGTCACCGCCATTGAATAACTTAAGTACAGCAGCAATAGTTGAAGTTATACTTAGTATTAAATTTGTCAATTCAACTGTATATAAGTTGTCTTCAAATATTTATGAATACATCTCTGACTTCTCAAACTTTCAAGTTACATCTACTCAAGTTACGCTTACTAGTTCCTTGAAGTGCAAAAGTTATTTGTGAAACTTAATATAATTTAAATGCTTGTGCTTGTTTGCTTATTAAATGAATACAGACAAGAACAATTCCTTCCACTTAGTTCGAAATTTTCATTCAGTACGGTTTTCCTCCATGTACAAATGTTTATATTGATTTCTCACTATATTTTTTATCTGGCGTTGCTGTGACAAAAAATTGACAATGAGAGAGTACTTTATACATACCCAACAACTATTCATACGATGTGCTTTGATTTTCGTAATTAGTTTGTATATTATTTCTCAGCATTTGACTATAAAACGCCTAATTTTGGTTTATTTCAAGTATTTTGTAATCCCTTCTATTAGTTCACACTCTTCATATATATATATATATATATATATATATATATATATATATATATTATAACATAATTTCCCTTGGGTTTTATCTATGTTATTTCAAATTTGTGAATTTAATTGTTGCTGATTAATTAATTGTTTTAAAGTGTTGGGCGCCAGTTTACCTATTGTTCGACTGAAAATTCTAATTTAACAATTTTCTTATATTGTATAATTGTAAATTATACTTTTTATCACTATGACCTACCTTTATTTTTATTATTTTGATTCACTTCTTCTTTATAAAATGGCAACCAAATTACTTAATTAGAGTAGGCCTTACAAGAAATACAAAAATATTTAGTTATAACAATTTCTTTAATAGTCCAGAACATTATTAATTACCGTTGCCAGTTAAATACAAAGTAAAACGTTAAATCTACATTTAGTTACACAATTATTTAAGACTATATTGTCGAACCAAAATCTTATAAGGTAAACAACCTGTTATTTATTTTCATTCACTTTATTTATTATTATGTAAATTTGTCCAGCTAATAAAATTGTAAAACTTTTGGGGCGTGTTTAGGTTCTTGCCTTATGAAATTACTTTTTTCTTTAATTTTAGAGTTATAGTTTTTCTTTTTCGTATGTCTTTACTTATGTTTTATGTTACTTGTATATTAGAAATATTTGTTTTTATTGACCAGAAATTTAGTTGTTTACTTATTTTTTAATTAAAGGTTTTACTCAAGTGCAGTGACGTTCTTTCCTTTTTTGTGTTCCGTTAATCCTTGGCATTAGTTCGACTATTTTTGTAACACTTAACTCACAATTAGTATCTGGTACTCTGACTCAAGAATACCTTTATTACACTGTGATTATAAATTTAATAATTTAACTAAACACCAACTTCTTAACACAACATTTATCGATATTTAAATTACTTATTTTTTTAACAATTTCTAATACCGCACATTTTTCTTTAAGCAACATCCACACACGTCCATCTAATTTTTTGGTCGGAAGAAGACTGCCCCTCTTTTTCTGCACTTGAATCTGTTTACCGCGTATTTCCCCTTCTCGTTCATTTTCGACCCAATGAAAAACATCGATCTTGGCTTTCACCAATCAAATTTGAAATTTGTACGTTATCTTTTTTTAAAACTATCCGTTATTTTTGAAAGTTTGCAGTAAAACTGTCCTATAAATTATTATTATTTTTTTTAAAGTGCACGTGACACATCCGTCGTTCTCTCCCGTCCCTTTCAACTTTCTAAATCCTAACAAAAAACTCTACCCTAGTTCTCTAAGGCTTTTACAAATTGTTTATTTCCTTAACTACTTTTTTATACTTCAAATTTTTTTGTTTTTGTTTAATGTATTTCTTTGTCGGCTTTTACTAAGTCAACTTTTGCAAGTATTGCTTACTGTTAATGTTTAGTTATTATTATTATTTTTTTTTTATATATTAATATTTATAAATTTAACATTATAATATATACATATTTATACATTTATATATATATATATATATTTTTTTTTTTTTTTTCAAATTATATTATTATGTTTTCAAAAATACTCTTCGTCTGTTCAATCAAGTTTAAATACATATTTTCAACTTATAGTAGGTAATACTTCTTTTCAAATATTAATTCAAAAATTAAGTTAATTAATGAATTACTTTTAGTTTTATATGGGAGAAAATCGTATCACAAAAGGGACAAGGTAGCAATTAAAGCTATTTCATTCCTTTAGGCTTAAAGTAAGTGGTAACGCATGATTTCATAAAAGAGCTACGTTTACTAAAATGTGACATATTCCCTTATCAAAAGTTGGCAAACTTCATTGTTATTTTGTAACGTGGTAGGTAAATTTTATGATATAATTCTTAATGAATTATGATGTTAAATATTGCAATAATTCACTACACATTTAGTTATTTGACCTGCAATGTCAAATATTTAATTTAATTTAAGAAGGTGCATTCAATAAATAATTTAACCAACAAATATTAAATTAAATAAATCAAGTTTTACTGCAGAAAATATATAAAATACCAAAACAAAATTACATATGAAACGTTTACACTACTTTATGTTTGGCATTAACTTGTTTTACATACATGATTTCATAAGAACTTTACATTATTTTAAAAGCTATGGCATGGCACATGATATCCACAAGAGATTGTCTTTACATAAATTAAAATACATCTAAGTTTAGCTATTAGACATTAAAAAAAAGATTGCTATTACATCATACCAATTAATTAACACTTCTGGCATTTCAAAAAATAGAAACTTGTCTTATTATGCCGTGACTAGTTGAAGTTTGTAAGTTAAATTTAGAATTTTCCATCACTTTATGTCTAAAATTATAACTTATCTGAACTGTAATACGTAAGG